>JAHZNB010005816.1:0-15220 GCA_027744295.1 Callyntrura guangdongensis
CGATCCAAGGATCTCGATTTTCGAAAAGTTATAAATCGTTGTACATAAAAACGTAAAATTTAATAGCATATTTAATGACATATTTTGATGATTTTGGTGATATAATTGCATACATAAAACGGCGTTTTTGGTGATATAAAGTCTTGCACTCTAGTAATTGTACATTTTCATAACTCAAAAAACCCCACAAAATTCTACTAATGTCACTAATAACGAAAAGTGTGTAAAACTCAAATTAGTAACTTTCGTAAGCGATCGTAAGTGACAGAAAGGACATCTGCGGGTGAAATTCATTCTCAAGAGAAATGTTGACCTAAGGTACCCGTGTACCAAGTTTGGTTCGATAATGTCAAGTAGAAGAAAAGTTACAGTGTTTACAGACCGGCATACAGACAGACATGATTGTGATCACAATTACTTCCCAAAGCTTCGCTTATGAAAGTTAATAACAATAAACAATAACATGTTATCAAGTTTGCTCAAATGTTTGCTTTAATCTAATTTTATACTTCATCTTCATCTCGTATATATATATTAATGACTGATAAAGAATCAATTAATGTTTGAAAAAATATTAATCGCTTTTATAATGTGGAATATATTTATACATTTTATACTTATTTTGACAATTTTATAATTATAAAGCGTTAATTTATTGTGATTATCAGAAAGCTGTAACCTAAATTGTACAGAGTTGGACAGGGTTTATTATACATGCATATTGTAGATTTCTTGTGACAATTTAATTTAATCTTGAATAATTACAATTACACATATATTATGGTTACGTTAATTTTTAATAGTTTTCCAGAACAACATACTCTGCAAACTTGTATTGCCTTTCATATCCGAAATCGAGTAACTCCCACACAGTGTGTGTCGTAAATCGTAATTAAAATTTGTAAGCAATCATTTTTACTGATTATTTGGCTTATTTCAATTAAAATTACAACTATTATCTAGCTGTCGTTTTGTATACAACCTATAAGTATGGCAAAAAGTAAAGTCATGTTTTCCATTTGCCATAATATCAATTATATTATCACTACCAATGCATAATAATCATGAATCATGATTATTATTATTAGTGACGAAATCACTTAATAACTTCACGTTGCCTGTCCGTTGGAGGGAGGATTTGAAAAGAGTTTTATAGGGAGGTAAATGCAAATGAAGTGTTTACTTCGTCACTTTGCTACTATTACTTTGTAGGTTTATTTACTGTTTGTTAGGATTAACGTTGTTAGAACTTAGAACGCCCTATTTGACCTGGTTGTCTATAATGGCCAGACAGAAAGTTTTGCATACCTATTAAACGTGTCTATTAAATAAGTATTTGATAAAACCAAAGCTGTAATATCAACATTTGAAAAACTAGTTACGTCAATAGTAAAATGTCAATAAATGATTTAGCTATAAACTCCTGATACACTACCGGTGTCATTCGTTCCACAAAGTTATTTGTTCCCCCCAAAGTTATTTTCACCACTTTCAACGATCCCAGTAAGCGTTTACGTTGAAGATAACTAATGTCTCCTATTGTACCTCGTTTCAACGCCTTAATAAACCGACTCGATGACTCATGAACATTTCCACAAAATCCAAACACAAAATTTAGTATGATTATTAAATTAACCAGGAAAATACCAAAAGCTACAATAAAGAACCAACAGACTGTTTTGTCCTGTTTTGAAGTTGCGTCATTGCCAGCCAACTGCAAAAGATAAACAGTTTGTAAAAGGCAAGTAATTTGCTCAAATATTAGAGTCATCAGCAAAGTAACCAACACTGAAGCAAACAATTTGTTGAAGATTTCTGTCAAAATTTGAATCTCCCGGTATATTTTTATCACCCGTCGAGAAGTGGTTTGACGGTTGAACATGCTGATAAAGGAGGACAGCGCCCACGAGCTGATTAAAATTTTAATGACCACAAGAAACCCGTGCCTGGCGCTTGTGTAAAAGTAGAAAAGATTTCCAAAAAGCAAGAGAAAATGTAGTATGAAATAGATTCCACGTTGTGACAGGAACGTTGCCAGTATATTTTCCAATTGATCCATAAACCAAAGTCCGGGGGGATATGAGAACACATCGTACGGTAACTTTGGCTTGAATAAGCATAGCAGTGAAAGAAACACGGGTACCAGTTTAATGGCAGATTCTCGTATTAGTACTAGGGTCAGTTTTAATGATCGTAAGTGACGACGCGACTCCAATTCCAGTTCAGTTACATCTAATTTATTTATTAATTTTATATGGTAAGATGTAAATGGAAACAATATTTTTTTAGCATAAATCAAATTACCCCGGCAGCGTGTAGTTATGTGACGCTTTTCGAAAGTCAGTAACTCGCTGAAGAAATTGTCTAGAACAGCAGTTTTGGTTACCACCACGTAGGAAACGTGGGCGGCGATTGCTTTGGCAAAAAGGGTTATCATAGTGGCTTGCAGATACACGGTATCTGTAACGATATCCCCATTTCCCTCTCCAGCCTTCGAATAGGTGGCGTGAACGGCTTGACTGACGACAAGTAGAAGACTAAGCAGTAAACATAACAAGTAAGGACGATGCTTAAATTTTAACGTGTCCTTCTTCTCATCCCATTCAACAGAGCGACCCAATAATTTTGATACTGTGTTGGCCGTGTGGACATATTCCTGAAGAATTCCTGTCGTAATCAGCATTTTTTGATAGTGGACGTTGAAAATTATCTACGTGATACTTGCCTTGACAATCAAACTCGTTCTGGACAAAATTTCTATTTCATTTTAAAACTTACAGTTAAAAAGAAGGTAACGGACTGACGGTTTCAACGGTATAGAGCCATTTATGACCAAAAAGTCTGGTGTAACGAAAAACTTGCTTGGAAGAAATGAAAACGCGGTATGAAAACATGTTTTGAAATGAAAACACGCCTCCCTGTCTGACTATAGATGTGACTAATTAAATTATGGGTGGGTTCCGTCCCACATGGTAAGATTAGTCACATTACGTCTTATCTGATTCGGCTAAAGTTTGGTAAAGGTGTCCTACATCTGCACAAAATACAAGGCAAAATGTGGGCCATGAGTTAATATTTTTAGACCCGATAGGGCCACTTCTTTTCCACAGAAAATAGTTTTCTCGAAATAAAAGTCTTCATTTCTTGACCGATTGTGGCCAAATTTGGTACACTCATACAAACCCTGTCTGGGCAGGTTTTTGTCGAGTTTCGGGAGAAAAAATTTATTTCCTTGACCCAGTAGGGTCACCTTTGTCGAAAATGATTAAACTAACGTCTTATTACTAAGGATGTTTTTGCGAACAAAAATCTTCATTTCTCAACCTATTTGGCTGAAATTTGTTACAGTGGTCACCAATAAAAAAATACGTCAGTCAAAGTGTGGATACAAAGTGCACATTTTTAGACCCGATAGGGTAACTTCTTATTCCACAGGAAATTTTAGTTTTTTTAAATAAAATTTTGATTTCTTACCCGATTGCAACCAAATTTGGTACACTCGTACAAACGCTCCCTGAAAATGTTTAGTCAAGGTTCAGGAAAGTCTAATTCCATGAGGAATTCCAATTTTAACGTTAAAAACCATCATTTAAACGAATCTGCTGAAAATTGGTACAGGGATTCTGAAACCAGATGAAACACGTTAGGCAAAATCTGGGACCAAGATGACCTTTTTCAAGCAATTTTAGTTCAGAGGGAAAATATGCAGTTCACCGGTTGGACGAAAATTTGGCACAGTGGTTTAGGAACAATGAAAAATACGGCAGCCAAGTCTCCTGTTAAAATGATTAGTTTACACCCCATAGTTTGGCCCATAAAAACTTGAAATTTTTACCTCAATTTTTTATATTTGCTAATATTTTTACAAGGGGTTTGAATCCACATAACCAAAGCGTTGAGTCATAATGATTTTCGGGTCTTACATGGACTCGTCTTACTCACGAGGGATATTTAACTTAGAAATATATTATTTTTTAATTCATTCGGCTGAAATTTAGTACATGAGTTTCGAAACCACAAAAAAATATGTTGGCCAAATGAAACTGCCAAAAAGACCATTTTCAGACTCGATAGGGTGTGACAGTGGTGCACATGAAATGACCTTAACATTTGTCTCAAAAGTTTCTTGTTCGAGAACGGGTCTTATCAGTTAGTACAGTATATGAAGAGCATAGAGGTAACCATTTGTATCAAAATATTAATAATATTTAACAAATATTCTACGAAAATCGTCATAGCTACATACTGACGAGTGTGGACGAGTGATGAAATTGTAGAGAAAACTTACGCTCTCATATTGCCCCTGGGCAATTTGTTTATTGAGCCTATTTATTCTTAACTCCATCAAACTCGGTGTTTGCAGCATTGCAGTACTAAGAAAAAATGCATTTCTCATCATTCCTAGGTTTCACAATCTTTGGTACAAATTATCATTACTCATTAGTAATTAATTATGTATTTTGTTTTAATCAGAATTCTGGTATTTTTACTCGATGCAGGTGTTTGCAAGCAGTTTGCAATACTTGAATCCTAATTTTTTACAGACGAGGAATGAACGCCTATTTTTACTGGTCGTTGTGGATGATGGAAGATCGAAAATAGGAAATGGCGAACAAAGTTTTCTTTAAATAAATAATTTATTAGAATACATTTTTTTTAAACAATTCCAACCGGAATTTTGGTACTTCCGCGGAAGCACACACGGCAATCGTTCGTTGGTCAAGGATTAACTGTAAACGACAGCCAAAACTATTGAACTTGAAGCTGAAATGCGTTTTTTCATCCAAAAAATGGCACTGCACTGCTTTGTAATTGACCTACTATTTGCCTTGTGGTTAGTAGCAAGACAAATGCTTACAACTCAAATAGTCTTCGTTTTAAGTTCATTTGATCATCAAATGACAGCAAATGTCAAAGAGATAAATGTATTTCCTAAATTGTCACTGTACTCTGCACGTTACATAAAGTGTATGTGCATTTTCACAGAAAAATATCTTTCCCGAGTCATTTACCTTTATCGTCGTTTTAACATGTATTTGTGATTTATAAAAACCAATAAACTACCAACTACCTATGCACAATGTCCAATTAGGTCAGCGTGATAAAAAGGAAACGTTTGTGCATCATGTGGAGTCGGTATAAGCCGCTTTAAAATGTTGACTCCCTCTCTGAATGTTTGCGTCTGCTAGAGAGGCGTCGTTAAAAAATGTCAGTCGATAAACAGAGACGTTTTTTATTATTGTCGGCATAATATATTTTAACTACAGGACGTACCTTACATGAAAAAACAAAGCACCTACTAATGTGACCTGTGTGGCAATTTAATGCGCAGCAGAGATACGGTTTAGTCATCGTCCGTGCCGCATAATATGAACTTAGGTACGTAAGAAAGTAAAAATAGCAAAGGTTGAGCACACGTAATAAAGGCGCGTATTCAAGCGTGATATAGAGGTAAAAAATATTTTTTCGGTGTTTATTCTATATTCTGTGCGTCCGTCTGTCCGATATTTAGTATTGATTTATTAACGTCATTAGTATTCAACATTAGGCTGATTTCCAATACATACACGATAAACTGCTTATTGAAAATTTCGGAAGTATTTAATTGAACTACTTGGACTGCTATTAGTTGGCATATGGAACGCCCTTTGCTCATCCATGCCTGAGACGAAATGGCATCTTCCGATAAGCACCAACGATGTCAAGTAAATGTGATGCCAGCTTTTGTTGACACATAATAGACGTTAATAAATTCATACTCAAACTCAAAAAATTCGAGTACAATTGCTATAGAGTAGACGGGCTTGTTACATGGGCACAAGACGCGATTTTCTCGTAAAGCGGTTATTTATAATTAATTAAATTAGAGTGTCCAAGCATAATTTGCTCGCGTGTTTTTCTTCCCTCTGAGAGGGAATACAAATGAAGAGTTCGGTTACCTACACATTTTAAGTAAACACCGTCGTCACATGAGTTTCTCTACCACCAGTCGTGATACTCTGGAAAAAAGGAAGTTTTAACCTCAAGTATCGCATAGCAGGAAACTGGAAACTTGTAAATACCACGCAGTCAAAACACAAAATAAAATTTTCATAAACCGTATTATTTTAATTATGCATTCTCCTGGCAACACCGCGAACATGTCAAAGGATGAATGAGTACCTATTTCAACTTGTGTTTATATCCACAGGTTAAATCGGGTCTTCTGGTTATTGTACTGTTCGAGTGTCGATTTTTGGAACTAGTCTACGTTCTGATTTCTGATGGACGGACATGCAGAGTAAAATGCTAATCTTAAGAACTACCAGCAATCATTGGAACACGCAGGATTACTCAATATTTGTTGAATGTTTGTACTACTGTTCACTAGTTGATAGCCCAGTAAAAATTCTGATATTTATGTCGCTGGTCACTTTGATGCAACGACATAGGTCAACAAACCAACTTATCAAAACATTATGATTTTTTGTAGAAAGGACGTAGGTAATATTAATATTTCTTACTGCAAAAGTTTGTAAACATTTACTTGCTATGTAAGTTATAGTTATGATAACGACATGGCTTCATGAGTAGTTAAAAGTTACATACATAATGTCATTTTAATTATATAACTCCATTGCAGTGACTACGGGGACGAAATGGGAACAATAATGCAATTGCATGTATTTGTTAGGTGTAGTTTTGTCGACTTTGTGCCCTGTGGACAGGAACCAATATGCTTAAAGTCATCGGACAGTGCGAAAAAGCGTGTCTTGTCTTCTGTTTCACGACCAACGTAATCAGCCTAAAGGAGAAGGAGAAAATTGTATAAAATCAGACATCAATTCTCGAAAAGCATCATTTGCTTCTCATTAGCTCTCCTGTAGGGAAAGCAATATTAACAACTAAAAGCACATTTTCGAGCAAAGAAAATGAGACCTGTTTTTATTGTAGTTCTGCTGTTAGTCGCCTCGTTGGTAGTGGTGTCGGGGCAATACGGAGCTGCGGGTCCTCCCGGCCCACCGGGTCCTCCTGGGCCCCCTGGAGAACCGGGATATAGCGGATATCCTGGAGAACCCGGAGGTAGAGGAGCCCCCGGACAACCTGGAGGCAGAGGATCCCCTGGACAACCTGGGGGCAGAGGGTCACCTGGAGGAAGTGGGTCTCCCGGTGGTAGTGGGTCTCCTGGACAACCTGGATCATCGGGACCTCCCGGACCCCCTGGACGTTAGGTTGAGGTTACGTAGCACTAGTCACCATATTTTCTTCACGTTGAAGTGATTTTAATTTATTTTTAAATTTCGAAACCGATAAATATAATCATTGAAAGTGCTCAGTGCTCACACACCTATACTACCTTTATATTATCAAGCTTCAATATTAACGTTGACGGTGGTTGTTTCTGTTTTACCACTAATAAATACCAAACGTAAAGTTTTCTCAACTTTCGCCGTATGTGTCAAAGTATAAATATTTTTGTCTCGTAAAAAATTCACACCTGGCTATGGCAACATAACGACGGAATGTTTTAATAACCATAAATCAGGACTTTATGCATTTTTTTCATTTAGTAAGCAAGTTTAAATATCCATTTGTAAAGTACTTTATCATCACTCATTGGTTTTAATATTACAACGGGAAATTTCAATAAATAAATCATATTATATATCATAAAAATCATAAATAAATCTCTCTGCTTGGTAAAATAAGTAATATTGCACCACTACTACTACTGCACGGTTAGGTGTTGTAAGAATGCTCAGTATTTTTTACGGGCTTGTCCATCCCGAGCCGATTGATGGAACGTCTGGTCTTGATCCGCCACCAGTAGGTAGTGCAGGCATTATTTTCTTCTCTGCGGATGGACTCTTTGCTGTCGTTACAACAACGGGGGGACGGCGGGTTGTTGTACTGGTTGTAGTTGTTGTAGTTGTTGTTCTCATGGTATTGATGACATTTCTTTTCAAATTTTTGTTAATTGGTTGAACACGATATCCAAAGCCACCAGCACCTGCGAATTTATTTCCTGGTATACTTTCACTGACCCCTCCTCCCGTTCCATTTCTACGGTTACTTAAAGCTGCGTCCAGGTCACAGTTTTCGTACCGCAAGAAAACAACGTTTTCCCGTTGGAAGTTTAACGATTGGACGTGGTCTTCTATCAATCTTTCCGTCGCCTTGTCCAATTGTGGCACTGCCGAAAATACATTGAAACTCCTCTGATTTGTCCCTTCCCAGCATTGTACCAACACGGCAAATGTTCTGTAGTCCGTTAAAGTGACTCTATATGTGTAGTAGCCACTGGGCGACCCAGTTTGTGGATTCCGGGGAACTGCCACAAACACACCAGGTCCTTGATTAGAAGCCTGACGCACATCAAAACTACCCAAAACCCGTCCAAACCCGAATACAGAGCCGTTGCCTTCGATAATGCTGGTATTTTTAACGAAGCAGGAGTCATAGTAAAATTCAAACTCGCGCATTTGACTGAATTGAGGATTGACACTGGCTTGGCGGTAGAGATAGTATTTGTTTCCACCAATCACGTAGGGAAGAGAGTCCAACTGAAAATAAAATTGTAAAAAATCCGAGCAAATTTTTAAAATGTTTTAAATTACCTTGATTATACATGTGCAAGTAAACTACAAAAATTAAATTTGCATACCCAGACGTGGTCAATGTCCCGGTGATACGGCACGTTACGCAGGCAGGTTCCTTCCTCCGTTCCTCTCAATACCAGTGCTGCCGTGCAGCCAAACATGGCACACAACAGGGGACACAGATATCTCGAAAACATTTTGTCTTGCTTTTTTAAATTTATTTCTAAATATATAATATTTTCTGGATCTTGTCAGAAACTATACTTCGATTCCCGTAATTTTGTTGAAAGAACAAAACCGAGAATGAATCTAAAAATTGCGTGGGTCCATTTTATATGTAAGATGCAAATGCATAGCAGTACTACTAGCAGTACAGCAATATACCCAAACCCAACCAGAGCTAAAGGTGTGTAGTTTGTATTGCTATATTGAATATTATTGTGGGTCCATCCAATCGTAATTAATAACCAGTCAACCGTGATAACGCAAAATTAATTTGCATCTGAAACAAGTGTTCAACGCTTATCAAGATTGCTGTAATGATAACCATCCCATATATCATTTCGTACTTTGGCTGTACCGCTCTTATCTTTATCAAAGAACTTGTTTATCATATGCGTTTGGACTTTTTTGTATTTTTACTAAAACAACCAATTATTTGCTAATTACTGATCATATAATGATCAAATTTAACTAGCTCCAGTCGTACTATAAGTACAGAGGGTAAAGTAGACCACACCTTCAAGTTTAGAATAATATCTGGTGTGTACATCTTTATCGTAGTGGGTTCAGTTTAGTATTTAAGTACGTAGGGTTTTGAAAGGAGCATTTTATATTTTCTTAATTTAATTGTTGAAGGTCTGCTGAGCTGAGTAAGCTCTGGTATTGTTGGTAGCTGTTAAGGCGTTAGTAACGATAAACAGATAATATTTGTGTTATTAGGGCCATGGAATAATTTTGTACAAAAAATGCCTTTGATGATTGTTGTGTACTTATAGGTGCGTGCGGCACGCAGCGTGCCGAACTGTTGGATCGTTTTTCATCCAAAAAAGCAGGTTATTTTATGTTCAATTTGTTGGTCTAACTCATTTTCATTTACAAACCAAAATTAGTAACTATTATCGTTGTAGCATTTTTTTAGTATTACCCTCCAATTTCCAGTGTATGGACTCTGCCACCACTATTAATTTTCAAAGTGTAGCAATACATTCATATCATTATGTAGTGCTTATAATAACAAATCCAAACGGCCAGCCGGCAGCCGCTACAATTTTGATTCAATCCACATGGATTTTTTAAAATTATGGTTAAGGAGCTGAGCTGAGCATTGCGATTTCACCTATAGACACAGAGTTTTAAAGTTGCTTGACTGCACTTGTGAGTTGTGAGTTTAAGAAGCCTTGTACCCTCTTCTTTGTACAATTAGGTTTCAGGAATATTTGGAGCAGACTTTTGGATTGTTTTTATCAGTAGATTTTTTTGGGCTCCCTGGAATACAATTTTAAACAGCAGCTGCAGATGGTTTTTACTACCATAAATTGTACTTGGGTGTTGGCGCTACCAATTTTACTTTACAAGAACCTAATTATAATTTTGGTTTATAAGGAAACATCGCCAGAGGCTATTTCTATCAAAACTATCAATTTTCCATGCTTATTGAACAATATGAATTCTCCTCCTAATGAATTTCTTTAAACCTATGGACTGCAGCCACATATTGATATTGACTTTATTTACTGAAACAAATAATCGGAACGTGTAGATAATATAATGACAGCATATTGCTAGTTTCCGACTATAACACATTAGTAAACAATATTTACATGGGTCATATAACTCTATATGGAGAAACGATAGACGTTGTCATTTATGTTGTCACATTGCATTGTTGAGTCATTTTAAGCTTCTAAATGGACGTAAACCATAATTTCCTTTTCCCTATGGAGATTTTTAATTATTAAAATAAATTTAGATTTAATATAATTATTAAAGAATTGAATATTTTATGACGAATAGGATTTAGGGACGTTGCTAATCAGTGCCAGTGGCAACATCAATGGATTTTTAGCTCACCGCATGCATATTTGCAATACAACTTGTGAGTAATAGTAGTGGACAACTATATCTACTCCACGATGCAGGTTCTCATATCATTACCAATTTCAAATGTTATCATTTATCAACATTCATGAATTCTTTCATTGTATGATGTATTGACGTCTGACGTTTATATTATGTAGTACACATAAAACCGGTATATCACATTAACTGTTATTTTACCCCAAAGAACATTATTATTATTGCTTATTGTTTACTTAGTGATCCATAATCCATCTTAGATAAATGTTCTTTGTCGTTTCGTTTCTTGAGCATCGACACAACAGCAGTATACTCAAATTAAGAGAACAAATCCCACTTAACTTAAATTTTATCATTCTCATTTTAGCAACGTTTTGGTTCATTCAGAAATATACAAGAGTGCAAAGTTCAGTTTTTGATAAGAAAATGTATCAAGGCTGAGTATGGCTCCAATTCTAGTGGCTGTGATAACCGTCTTCGGGAGCAGTAGAAAGGGACATCTACGAAATGACAATACAAGGAGTAAATACATAAATGCAAGGAGTATTGATAATATTCTACGAAAAACGAAATGACAAATATAGGTTTCTCCTTTCCGATTGTTAAGTCCTTTGTTGACTTACTTCATTCCGTCCATCTGCTCCTATATCGGTACTATCAGCAGCTATTACGCATGTTTAATACGCGTGTTATATTTTGTACCATGATACAAACCGTGTATTTACACAAAACAATTCCTCATTCCTGACGTATGATCACTAATACGCGTTTTTCGAAGTTTATGCTTTTAAATGATTTAAGGCACTCGCATTTTTATCTGGACTGCCGAGAGGGTTCTTAGGTATAAAAGTATCCCCACAATCATTTAAGATCAATCAGTTTCGGTACAACGACAGAAAAGCTTGTGGTGGACTTTGTCAACTGTTGTCGCCTCCTTGACTGTCATATTAAGTAAATTAGAAAACGTAATCAAGCATCTTTCAACGTAACTTTTTTTCATCACTGACAGGAGTCTGATCCAAACGAACTCATTCGACCATTTCGCTATCTTCACAGCCAGGAAAAAGTAAGTCTTACGTTGCCCCATTTTATATTACCACACACCGATTATTTTCTGAAGATTATCCCAGAGTAGAAAGAATTTACAATGTAAAATTTGAGATTTCATAGTAATTAATATCAGAATAAAACGTATATTTTTTAATTGACAGGCTTATTAACATGGGATACAACGGTGTGATTCGAGAGTACTCTACTAACTCCGTGAAGGTACTTGCCCGTATCCTTGTTGCTGATCTCAATGACTTTCCCGCTGACTGGAAGATACGCTACCAATCCCAGGAGATCGACAGGACCACCAAAACCCTGGATGACTTGTGTTGCGGTCCTCAAAATCCTCTTCAAATTTACAAGCCTGTCAAAAATGGCTTTCCAATTGCGATACGCACCATAGATGGTGAATCATTTGAAGTCGTGGCTACTACCAAGGACTCTAAAGAAGTTTTGAAAATTAAAATCGCCCATGTGAACTCGAGTTATCACACCAAATTCCCAGAAGCTCGTCTTTTCTAGAAAACATTTACATTTGCCGGAAGCTGCCATTTATTTGACTTGTAAACTTGGTCCCGACTCACTGGCTATTCTCACAATTGATCCTAAACCACGACGTAGTGACGACGTCCCATCATGGGCACGATATGCTGCTGGTATCAACATCTGTGGGGAGTGTCCAAACCCGGAGTGTGTCTCTAATGATGCCCTTGGGAAAAAATACCGTGGTGTCGTCAAAAGCTTTTCGTACGGAGAAATTCGCTTGAACTTGGCAGAGGATACAGAAAACGTCTTGGCGTGTCCCGCTTGCTCCACCCCCACTACTGCTACACCAGAACCATTATGTGTGCTAGAAGACAATCCAGAAGAGCCCAAATATAAGATTAATCCGAAATTTCTGCTTGTCTCCAAGGGAAGAACTGCCACATTCGAGAGGTTAGCTGATTCACATCAGATTGTTGGGCAAGTGTGCAACACAAATTGGGACTATCCAGAACAAGAACTCAAGCTTTCCGGGCAGCTGGACCGTTTGGAGGTGACCACGGTAAAATTACACGAATCACCCTTCAGCTGTATCCGATGTGACACCAGGATCATGAAAAAAAGCGATGAAACAAGGTTGTTGTGTGGGCATGTGTACCACAAAGAGTGTACAACCCTTTCCAGTTTGAAGGGATGTAAAATATGCAAAATTCAAATGGTTATCGTTGGTAGTTGGCGAGACGTTATCGCTAGTGTTTAGATGTTTTTGATTTGATCTTTTGAAAATTTACAGATAAACGAACAGGGAAAAAATACTCAAGGGTGGTAAATTACTTTACTGATAAATTGTTTCATTATCAACATTATTTTTTAAAACTATAATCGTTTTCATATGCGGTTCAGATATTTTCAATTGTCATTTAAAATTAATTTAATAGAAGTTAGATTATGCTAATAAAAAATATGTGTACACAAAGTAGTACCGTTATATTAAAATTAATACTATAGCATATTGCCAAGAAGAATAATGTAATGTAAATGAATGCTCATTTTTCCTATGAATAAAATAAAATAAATGAAAATTGTAAAATTCTTTTTACTACATCCACTTTAATTGTCCGAAAACAAAGTATTTCATTTCATTTTCACACACTCTGACAGGCACGCACGAATTTTTAGATTAAAATTGCATGGATGAAATTCTTACCTAATGACTAATGACAGAAAGAGAATTCAGTGAAATCAAGACTTTAGAGATATACAAATTGAATGAAATGTGTAGATATGTCCTTAAATAATAATTCAAATGAATAGCAAGCTGCTTCCCGCCGTCCCTTAATTGAACGTAAAGATCGTTGGCACATACATATTAAAGACGGGATATTAATTAAGTTGCCTTGTTATCAACTTTCGTATTAGTTAAATGCAGCTTTGTGTTGGCAGGCATTATCAGTGACCATCATCATTTTTCAGCGTGGTAGATCTTTGCCCCACAGTCTGCACGATGATGTCACAGTTACAAGTTTAAGTCATAAGACTGTAGTTTTATTTTCCTCGTGAAGATAAAATTAAGACAACCAAGAAATGTTTCTAGTTTCTTCAAAACTAATGTGATTGTACTATACGAAAAGATATTCATCCATCGCAACTCTGCACATATTGTTTTTAATCACGTCTCCAGTTTGGGTTTGGTGTATGCAAAAGATTGAGAGTTTTACATTTCAGATCCTTCAATGACTCATTTTTCAAGTTAAATGCAGCTTTGTGTTGGCAGGCATTATCAGTGACCATCATCATTTTTCAGCGTGGTAGATCTTTGCCCCACAGTCTGCACGATGATGTCACAGTTACAAGTTTAAGTCATAATACTGTAGTTTTATTTTCCTCGTGAAGATAAAATTAAGACAACCAAGAAATAAATGTTTCTAGTTTCTTCAAAACTAATGTGATTGTACTATACGAAAAGATATTCATCCATCGAACTCTGCACTTATTGTTTTTAATCACGTCTCCAGTTTGGGTTTGGTGTATGCAAAAGATTGAGAGTTTTACATTTCAGATCCTTCAATGACTCATTTTTCTTACCATCTGTCATTATTATCAGTTACCCAGTAAGTAGTCTCGTACGTACGGATAAAGAGAATGGCAAAACTTCTAAAAACAAAGATAAGTATACAACGTGTAATATTATGGGTAAGGGTAAGACATCGCACCACAGATACACAATCCCATAAAATCCCAATTGTCTTCAGCCAAGCTACAACATAATAAGTAAAAGTAAAAGGATTCTATTGGCCTTACACGGAGTACAAAATTAAAATTCGTACAACTTTTACTGCTTTATACAGCATTCTTACTAAAGAAACACAGTTTACCAGAGGGATGCTTAAAGAAAAAAAAGATGCTTAAAATCAACGAAAATTAAGTGCACAATTGACAATTGATGATGTATATGAGCGAATTAAAATATTAAACAATAAATAGGTTATAGTTGGCTATTACTGTTACATAGTCATTAACGGTCTACACTAGCTAGTCCCAGGTTAAATAACATCAATTTCTTCAAGTTAGCACATTGATGATTATGATGATTTATAATATTCAAAACAACTCAAATAAATAATTCACGTTTAATATTGTCGATGGATTATGAACTCCAGAAATTGTAATTTTCAGTAATCTTTTGCATTACCCTATTGATAGTTTGTCAATCTTTTGCATTGCGGATAAGTTAAAACTACATTCGAACCCACCAAACAAAAAGTTTGTCTTGATATTATGTAAAACGAAGTATTAACACCCTCTAATACAAAATGATAGCTATTACATGAGAAAATAATAAGCAGTAAGCAGTCCCTCCTGAAGTTGTCTTGTTGCTGCTGCTGCATTGCATGATGATCTTTCGTATCACTACAAAAAGACGGACATAACTATTAAGTAACATTGACGAATCATGTATTGAAGTAGTAATAATGTGTAGCATAGTTAACAGCCTATTTCATACTTCTTGTAGCTTCTGCCAATATTCG
>JAHZNB010005817.1:0-15957 GCA_027744295.1 Callyntrura guangdongensis
CAACCCTCAAGTAAGTAATATTATAACCGCTTTAATGGGACAACGGTTCCTGTTTTGTGTATGGATCCATGTAATGAGTTGGCAGTTAACAATTCCAATTTTCATTTCACTGCCAACCCTAACAGTGGTAGTAGTAGTGGTGATGATGATAATGAAGACGATGACGACGACCATGAAGAATAAAAGGACACGGAGTATATGTCTAAAGAGCTGTTTAGCTCCGTTTTAACTGTAGGGGACCCGAAAGTCTTCTTCAGATTCGACTATTATGTACGGATATAAAGGTATGTCATCTAGGCGTATGCCTAGGTAGATAGATTCGTAAAGCATGTTGCGTCGTCGGCACTAGAGGTGTGTACGCTAAAGTGGTGGCAGGATATTGTAAGAAGGGAAGTGAAAGCTGGGTAGGTAGTGAGTGGTGAGTATAAAAACACTATAAAACCCTAAAACAAGCAGTTTCTCTTGTGCTGCTTTTCGTCTCTATCCACAAATGAATGTATGTGAATGCACAATAAACAAGGAAATATATTTTTCGACATGAAGCCAAATAAAGAGCATGTTTATGGCAACCCCACAAACCTTCAACTGCATTCAAACTGCGTACAATGACACTGGAATGGGGCACATTATTCTATCATAAAATGAATTTCAACGCACTATAATAATATCATGCTCCACTACCAGAAACGGCAAAACTAATACAACTATTTTTTGTAGGTACATAGTTATTTCACTTAGTCACTCTCTCTCTCTCCCACGGACAATTTCACTACCGACTGACTACTACTACTCATGATACTCTATACTCCCTCACAACAGCCACTTATTTCTACTTCACATCTCTTTTTTCCCGATCCTTATCCTTTCTCCAACTCTCTGGCATTTTATTTTTCTTTTCAATCCCATCATCGTCATCGCAGTCGTCGTCGTCGTCAGCAACATCATCATCTCTCTATATAGCCAACAGATCTCCATTTTCTCCATCGTTCCACTCGTCATAAACGACAAAACTCCCAACAGAGCAGAACAAATAAAAAAATACACAACAGCAACGACAACAGCAGCCGTACAGTAGCAGCCGTTGTAGGAGCAGCAAAAAATAGAGCCATCCATCCACATGCAGACAGAGAAACACCAGGCAGAGATAGCAGTCATTCTTCGTTTTCTTCTGGAGAGACAAAAAATAAAAATGGATCTTTCCTATTAAACCTCCTCTACTTACACTAGTACACACACTCACGCTCTCTCACAGTATGAAGTCGAGTAGCTGAAAAGCTATCTAGATAATATCAAACCGTAAAACAAGTTTAGTGTCATTACAAGGCAATATAAAATCTCAATAATATATTGTGCACACACAATTTACTGCGGGCCCTGTTGCATGATATATTTTTATCAAACATTTACTAGTGTGTTCTTCTGTCAGTTCAACTCTCACTTTCACTTGACTTTTCTGACTGAGTACTTTTCTGATTCGGGGGAACAGCACAACAAAAACGAGAATTAGATGATAATGTTATCGTGTTGGAGGAAAATTAAATGATGAAATTGTTTTTCTTGCAAGAGCCCAACAATAGCAGGAATTAGAAGCTTTTTTTACTTGTTTCTATTAGAATGGTTGGATTGGGAAAGGGTATATGTCATTCATTACTGAGCTTATGAGGCGTTATAGAACCAAGTAGACGAAAATTAATTCCAGAAATGTATTAATATAAATTACACGCATTATTGTGCTGCACGAAAACGAAATGTAGATACATAATGTTTGCATACAGTTTTTGTTGAAACAACTAACCGTCGACTTTAAAATCGTTCTAAATTTCTTGCGGTTTGACTCCTAACGCATATTTTTACACGTCTTGGTACTCTGGTACAGTTTTTTTTCAGTTTTCGGAAAGCCAAATGGGGTGAAAGGGCACAGGAGTTTTTTAAAGCATAATACAAAATATTATAATTTTGTTTCGTGTAAGAAAGCACTATTATTTATGCAAGAGCTTCGGGAAGGTTGCCATTATCATACAGAAAGATCGTGTGAAACGCTAATAATGCTTTTTACACATAAAGTGAAGTATGTAGCTTTTCTGTCGAACAACCCGCTCAGCGACAACTATCCAACCGCAGGGATGTAAGTAAGCTAGGTACGAGCAGGAGAGGAAATATGCTCTTATGGCAAATGTGATAAGCTAAAATGCGACATGTCGTTTGTCCTCAAACACAGTACGTAACAGCGGCAGCAGTCAAGTAATACTCAAAACATTATTTTGGTAACAGGCTGGAAGAGCAGTAGCAAAGCCAAGCTAATAGCAATAGACAGAGAGAAGCATAATATGAATGAACCATGTAAAAATAATAATATGTAAAATTGTACGCATAAATGCTCTTAAACATGCAACGCTTGTTTCATTCCATTTCTCTTGAATCTTGATGCAAAAATAATATTGAATAAGAGAATGCGTGCGGCATGTATTTACAACCAAGTTAAAAAGTTATAGAGAAAGGGAGCGGCGACAGAAATAAAAAAAGTCTGGTTATGAGTTGTATATTATACACATGTGTGGATTTTGCTATAAAGGATAATACATTACATGTGAAAGGAAGATTCACTTATTCACTTAAAATAAAATAAAAATAACCATGTTGGAGAAAATATGGGGGAATGTAAGCTACGTAGAAGTGATAGTAGTATTAAAAAACTGATGACTAGCTTAAACTTCCGATGAAAAATGGATCTCTTCTTGGTTGATTCTCTTTTTGTCCCTCTCATGAAGTCCCTCTCATATGTCACACAGAGAAAGTGAAAAACAATTTTCTCATCTTGTGAGCATGTATGGAGCATACTTTTACTCTGTGAGTCTAACATTACCTAAAAAGAAAGTATATTTTACTGTTTTCTTAGAACATTTTTTTTACTATGGCACAAGGTCCCGAAAAATAGGGGGTATATAAGGACAACATTATTGACGTGCTATATTATGGCCTTTGCTGAAAAATTGAAGTATCGTCAAAGTGTAATATGTAAAAATGTTATCTGGATTTTTCCTAATATAGTTCAACTCTGATTCTTGTAGAAATGAAAACTACACAAATGTTTCAAGGCAGACTTTCTTTTATGCAGTCTTAAAAAATGAGAGCATGCATTACCAATTTACACAACACATCACAGAAAATTTGTTTTGTGATTTTTAATGATGCAAGCATTAAAAATGTGACTAAAAGATGCATTACCGAATTTTGTAATATAATATTGTTTTTGGTTATTGGAAACAGTGAGATATGGTCTTGAGAATTAAGAATTTATTCTATGAATTTGTAAACATGAGTAAACACTGACAATGATCACGTTTTTAACATGAGGTGTGAGGTGTGACATTTACGCACATTTCTTTTCCCGATTCATCACTTAAAATACCTTCCCATCCAAACAAGTATAGTTCTAGATTTTCCTCCCACAACAACTTTTCGTTTATCTGTTTGTACTCATTTACAAACTGAAAAGTTGCAATGCATAATATTATACAAATTATACATAAATGCAGACAACAATTGTTGATTGTCAACTTTTGTGACACTTACTGTCGTCGCCTGCATGAAATACCTTGAATAAACCACAAACAAAAGGCGAGCGAAGAATGGTGATAGATGAATGGATATCAAGTGAAGACAAGCTTTAATTATCTCTTGCTTGGGCACGTCTTTTTATAAGGGGTTGAAAATTTGGTAAGTATTTGTGTGGGCGAGCTGAAGGCTTTCAACGTCATTATTATTAATACAAGATTCCTACAATGCTTAAGACATAAAACACGATAAAGTGTGTTACCATTATTTTCCGTTGTAATTATAATTTAGCCACTTTTACATAAATCAACTCTTTAAAGAGGAAAAACCTCCATAAAACACAAGACAATTAATAATAATTGTTTTCAAAAGCTTGCGTAAGTCAAGATGATGCCTTTTTATCGTTTAATTTGATTTATTGCAAACACAGTCAGTTGTATAGTATGCTCTGTATCCCTTTCACTTGTTTTTGGTCACAAGGGAACATTAAGGTAGCACTAATACCCTGTCTCCTTCCTCGCCCTTTTCCATTCTCATCATCACGAAGATGAAAAGCAGAAATAGTTGCCCACATGCACGTATTAAATGGACCTGGACTACACACACACACACACATACTACCTAACTTTTTTTCTTTCTCCCATATTATCTGTCGTGGAAAATATCAACTTATCAACTTACACTCAATAAAAACATACGTTCAGATTATAGACAGAATTATAGTGTCAGAACATGGATCTTGCATCCATACATCATCCAACAACAAAAAAGGTCTTATGTCTTACATTTTCTCGCCTCTCTCCTATATACTTTATTCAAAAAACTAATGTGCAAACAGCGGCATACATCACCTCCCGGGGTGACTTTTCACTAGGAACATGTTACATTGAAAAAATCCGAAATCCTTTCGTAGATTAATACATACGTGTATTGTGTGTACATACACGTATACATTCATTCGCACACTCTCATCCGCCTCTTTTATTTTTCGGTCTCTGTTCTTTGTACTGAGAATAAAATCGTCAGCATAGATGTATTTAATAGACGAAAGAGACGATAGTATGTGTGGTAGTGGTGCCGTAGCACATTCTCCTTAGATTGTTAAGATGAAAGGGGAAGTCAAAAACTGTAGGATAAAGAACCGTGTTTGTGTCGCTGCTGAACTAGAAAGAAGAATAAAAGTGGAAAAGAAAAACTAAATCAGATCAAAGTATACACAGATATAATAATGTCATAGTATTATTATCAGAAAGAAGAAGAAGAGGAGACAACGGCAACAAAACACAGACGAAAGTCAACTCAGCTCCAACAACAGCTCACACAGAAAAATTCTTTCTCTCTTTCACTACTTTCCTAGATAGTTAGAAGTTTCACCTAGCCGGCATGATGTCTTCAAAACTTACGTTATGATGATGATGCTGTTGCTGCTGCCTATACACATTTCTTTCTTATTTTGATCTTGCCATTATCTTATATACAGGGAAGGACTAAGTGCAAACACAATATTAGTTTCCCTTTTGATTTTACTTAATTCACACAAGAACACCATACGCCAGATAAGACACTAGGGACGTATGGGGACACACGAGGGAGGAAAAAGAGGCAGTCTGTCTTTTTACTGTGTACCGGGCTCGATATAAGAAAAAATGAAGTAACTGTAGCCTTGGATAAAAAAGGAAGAGAAAGAAAGGACAGAGTGAAGGTATTAATTCAAAATCCAATAAAACGAGCTTCATCAACAAGATCATCAGCGTCATCATCGTCGTCAGAAGGAACCGTCAAAAGGAAGTACAACTTAGGCACGGCAAAAAAAACAACGTGGAGGAGAGGGCGCATATCCCGGAATGGAACAAGTCAGTCCAACATCCTTTTTTCAATTGTTGTTCTGGGATATTCACAGGAAAAGGCAAAAACGAACGAGAGAGAGAGAGAGAGAAAGAGAGAGAGAGAGAGAGCGCGCGCGCGCAAAATACCAAAATATCATAGAAATTTTACTGGGAAGAAACCATTTATTTGTATTAATGCCCAAGTATGTAGTTTGAGCGCATATCTTGTTGTGTTTTATTGAACCGAGAAACTAAACAGTAAATAAGAACTCTCTCTCTCTCTCTCTATCTCTCTTGAGTAACTTTCTATTGTTCAAGTTAAAAAAGGCATCCCATTGTGTTCGGATGCATTAATAAGGAAAATTTTGAAAAGGGTAACTTCTTTTCGCAGTCAATCAGTTGCGTGATATTTACAAGCAATGTAATGAAGTTCTCCTTTATCAAAATGCCATCATGGACAAGCTGATTTTCTTTGCTAATGGTACACATATAACTCTGGGTACATCTCTTGACATCCACACAGCTTTGTGTGAGCAGCAGGATATCTTCTATCGCCCAGTGTACAAAATTGTATTTGAACCCAAAAGAAGAATCTCTCTGAGCAGTTTTATGGCTGTATCATCATCCAGGAACATAAGATACCTTTATTAAAATAGCCAGTAGTAATAATGTAATATTATTTTGTGTTGCTGGAGAATTTGCTCAGAGATTCCTCCAAGGATCAACAGGAACAATGTAAGGAATAAAAAGAGAGGAAAAGGGAGCAGAGAGAAAGGCATTCATGAAGTAAACATCCTAGTAATATAATATATATCTTGGTCGCT
Source organism: Callyntrura guangdongensis (assembly GCA_027744295.1). Lineage (NCBI taxonomy): Eukaryota > Metazoa > Arthropoda > Collembola > Entomobryomorpha > Paronellidae > Callyntrura > Callyntrura guangdongensis. The sequence goes on from JAHZNB010005817.1 coordinate 6,206, forward strand.
ATACAGTAGTACTTTTACAAGTAGGAACAAATAGGAGTCAACAAAGAATCCTGGTAGAAGCCGTTCTAGTGCTCGTTTCCCTTATTGAACATCCCCACATGAAGTATTCCGGTTACGTATTTAGCCGGGTTATATATGTATGCGTGTATAGTATTTATATCCACATCTTTCCTTTTATCCTCCATACATCTGCTTGTTTATTGTCTGCCAGAGAAGTTTTAAAGGTACTAAACTAAAGACTGGATATATCCGTGTCATGAGTCCAGAAAGGGGCCTGCCTGCTGCTAATACAACAGATTTTCTTTTACTCGTGTTCATATTTATTTACTTGAGCCAACTTACTTATACGGAAAATCAATCTTTTGATTTTGATTGATAACCTCGATCTTGAATCCTGATTTTTTCAATTCTCCCCCTTTCTTCCGCACTGTTTAGAGAAACGACTGGTTCTTCTCCTTTCTTTTGAAATTTGTACACAAGACTGTAAACTTCCTACAAGAATATCTCTCTGTACATCAGTACATGTTGTGTAGTACGTGTATACACACTGATTGTGAATGCTGTCCGTTATTATTAGATATATGTTACTTGCACATTTACGGTGCGACCATCAACTTTGGAAAATAAACACAATCTAATAATAATATATACTTGCACAGTATTTTACCTCTTTTTTGTTTGTTTGTATATTTGTGTGTTATAACGTGTGTATACGGTTGCCTTTGTTGTTGTAAACATGAATATAAAAAAACCGGGTAACTAGCCGTATGTGTATGCCAGTATGCCTCTTTAGAACGGAACATAATCTTTCCGAGGTTTTATTTTTCTTCTTCTCTCCGGCACAGGCACCACCATATCTTCTCTTTGCCAGTGTTCCACGTCATCACCACCGCTCCGTCGTCTTGTGATTTATTTCTCGGGGAATTTCCATGAAATTATGGTAAATCCACACATCGTTCTCGATCTCCATCCATTTTTTCCTCCTCGTTTGAACAAATCCCGTTTTTATACGAACCATCAAATGTATTATGTATGGAATGAAACAGGAAGAATTGGAAGAATGAATAGAAATACTATAAGTGCTCTATGAATATAAGTACTGTGTACACGCGTAGACACATACAAGCTGGCCGATGGTCGTATCGTTGTATCTTCACCTTTTCCTGTTGCAGGAAAACTGTCTCACAAATAAGAAAACAATAATATATTATAATATTACCCAAGGCATGTCTTGTGTGTGTGTGTTTCTCTTTCTTCACCCTTCCATTTTCGTTCAATACTCTCTCTCGCTCTCTCTGTTACATTCAACATGTATGTGTGGTTTGTGCTTTTTTCTCACGTATCCCACTTTTCCCAGCTTGATGCTTTGCTGGCCGTGTTCGTGCTATATACCTACGCATTTACGATCTAAAATATCCCCCGCAAGGTGCCTATAAAGCTTATGTTTGATTCCCTGCATTAAAAGAAGTTTTTTTCCTAGGTGTCCAGTGAGGTTGATACACTTATGAGGGAAACAAGTATTATTTTTTTCGAAGATGTTATTTTATACGACGAGTAATATACAACTTCTCCCGGGTGTGTTGCGTGTGTACCACCACCACGAAAAGTACTATTTGTCTTACTCGTTGGTTTTCTTAATTCTTTCTTTCTTTTTTCACCTTTTCTTTCAGTTGCCAGCCTGTTGTTCTCTGGTTATGGTTTATTTGATTGTTTGCCTTTCTCGAAATACGTCACTGTCACTTTCAAAAGGTGTTTCCAGCTAACATGCATAAATAATCATATCCACCCTTCCTTCATTTCTCTGTTATGTGTGTGTGTGTGTGTTTGTATAGCTATTGTATCGAATGGGGCATATTGTAGTAGATATGTTCGTAAGTATAAGAATTCCTTGCTGCCGGTAGTCAGATACCAAGTTGGAACAACTCGACATGAGTACATTCTTGTGAGCGTGTCCTATACAAGGCACAAGTCATATAATCATAAAGCTAAAAGTTGTTTGAGGATGATTCAATGAATCATACGCTGGGACGGGCAAAGCTGTTAGATGTTATGTAATGTGTGGAAGGAGACGTAACTTTTATAAATGGTGTAAGAGATACGAGTTCCCCTTCAACTCCTTTACATCAAAGTTAAGAAGCTACGAATGTTCGGGTAGATATATGAACTCCGACTTGTTGTTGAAAAACTCCGTCTGTTTCATACTTCTTTATCATCATCATTATCATCCTCGTTTACTATGGAACACAAATCTACTAGCGCGCACTTTTGCTACAAGCACAGGAAAAAATAACGAAAGTTTCTCTCCAGGCAAAAATAACTATTACCCTAAATTGTTTCAAAGGAGCTACGAATGGGGAATCTGCTACACTTGCATACACACACACACATTCCCAACGTAGAGATAGAAAATTTGCCGTTTTGTGTAGTTAGTAGTAGTTATCGTAAAGGGAAGGGAACACACGCCAGAGAGAAAAGTATAAACTCTCCGAAACATGACAAAATGGTAAGAAACGAGCAGGTAAAAGACCAGCACGACGAAATACACGAAGAGCAGGGATGAGAATCGTGACGAGAAAAGGTACCACTGCCACCACCATCAAAAATATATATTTTTATTCATCTTGAAGATGCAGCAAAAAAGACAGAAAAAGGAACGACAGAAAGGGGAAAAGTACAGAACGCAGCAAGAGGTAGAGTAAAGCCTACCTGAAAACCCTCTTTCTTGTCTTATGCTTTTTTGAGAAACTTATACTGTTTTAGTGCTCGTTACAAATTAGAAATGAGAGAGAGAGAAAAAAAAAATAAGCAAGATGGAAAACAAGAGACCGTCAGGCTTTACTTTCACTTATTTTCTTGAGGGATGGGATAAACATGCTTCTGTGCATGTACTTATACATAAATTTTATACCTTCATTGTGATTTCGTAGAAAAGGAACATCCGCGTATAAATAAGGATGAGACAACCTCCCTTTGAGCAACTTAATACGAGTACAAAGAAACGAGTTTTTTTACAAGAGGGAAAAAAGCTTTTTGCCAGCAGTGCAAAATCCTAAGCCCTCCATTTGGTTAATGTTCCTTGGAAAATCTTGGAACGTTTTTTTTTCGTATTCTTGTGCTCTCTGTCACACACTGTAAGTTTCATATAATAATGTATCTAGTGACTATAAAAATACAGAAGGATTGGTACTCTATATTTTTATGTCAAACGACTTATCAAATATGCCACCTTGCCTTCATTTACATTTTGTAATTTAATGACAAAGCAATTTTACTACCCGTTTTGATTTATATTTAAATAAAACTTACATCGTTATTCGTACCTGGTACCTTACAACTGCTAATTGGTAATAATAATTATGACGAGGCTCGTTCCCTCAAGTACTCATTTATTTCCTTGTTTGCCGTAGATTGCCTGGAAGCTTGGCGGTATGTGAGTCTGAGGGCACGCTTATTGGAATGTAATAGCCGAAACTTGGTCTAAAGTTTTTACCCAGCGTTGTGGCGACGCGTGAAGGGGAGAAGTTTATGAAGAATGCACCATCAAAAGAAATGGAGGCACTGCTTATGGTAATGACCTTGTTTGCCGTCGGTAAAGACTTGTTTCGTAGCCATCAACCTAACGACTTGACAGAGGGCAATTATTGGCGTATCATAAACTGGTGAGTTGTTAATTGCCATATGCGTTCGTTCATTGAGCAGACTTGTGTTCTCGCTAAAATATATAATGGAACACAAACGGTTTTAATAACATTATCTGAAATTTGAGAACACACACGTTTCATACAAATTGGTTTAAAGATGTGTGCCCGGTATCTTTAAGCAGGAGCGGTAGCCCGCATCGTGATTTCGCTTTTCCCTTCTACGCCGAAATTGCAAAAGTACCGAAAGGTGAACACAAAAGGGAAGAATTTGCTTTCCGGCAAGCGTTTCTAGCATTTTTATAAGATATATTTTGTCCGACTCCTACTGCTTTTTACAACCGGTACTACTGGTAATGTTGGTGCCTGTGTGGTTTCAAGATCACGCGTGTTTGCCTTTAATACTAGAACTCTCATTTATTGGGAAAAGATGTTCCCATGAATTTCTCTAAGGTGCGATTTAAAGGAATCCGTGGGTTCGTGTGGATTCTTTCAGAGAGAGAAAGGGAGAGAGAGGGAGAGAGCGACGCTTAATGCTATTACTGCTTTGTTGCTTTACTTCTTCTTCATAACTGCTGAATTCTGCAGTGGTACTGGAGTGCAAACACCACATACACGGAGCAACATGCACACTTACACGTATGTGTATATTATTCATACGGCACGGCTCCTACCAAGCCGACTACACAATGTTAACGTGTTGGTCATGTACTCAATATCACGAGCCGGTTGTAAATTTTATGACCCTTTATACGTGGTAGTGGAAAACCTGCAAATATTATTTATCTCACTCCCTATTCACTTGAGTCCTTTTCAGGATTTCAATAATACTTAGGTTTGAGCTCACGAGGTGGTATTTTTTTTTGTGGACTGCTGTCTTCGGATATGCAATTTGCACGGTTTTTATATTAAATGAAATGCAACTGGTTTTGGTTGCGTGCTGTACATACATAAATCCGTTGTAAACGTTCGGTTGCGCTTATAGGGTTTGGATTGTATTTATATTAAAGACATTTTGTGCATTTATTCATTGCCTGACTCCCTATATACTCAGGTGCACAGCAGTGTATTAAGTAAAATGGCTGTGTGTGCTGCTGAGAAACCGATAGCGTTGGGATAGAATATGAATACGGAGTCCGTGATATTGCCGTATAATTGAAGTAATAGCTCTTTTGGTATACCTATTTGCCTGAAAACTGCTGTGGGGAATAGAAAACACAGGAAATTAAGTGAATTACTTAAAGGGATTCACGTAATGAACGGATTTTACGAAATTCAATTAACAGCCATAATTTGAACTCGGGACGACGTCATTAACCATACCGAGCTGTTTATATTGGGAGAATAATTTTCACAAGTTTCCACTCTCTATACATGTATATGCTGTAATATGCCCCTCTTTAGCCACACCTTTTGTTCGCATTATAAACCCCTTGTCTATGTAATGGAAATAGAAAAATACAAAATAAGTCAGGCCTTTGTCAGTTATGCCATTTCTTTTCTTTGTTGAGTAACTTGCCTTTTAAGCTAAAAAGTCTAAATGTTGCTGCAATTGATTTTCATCAAACTGACAACAAAAACTAAACTACCGATATTTGTCTTCGACCATGCTTGAATTTTTTCGTTCCCGACATTTGTATCCGCTATCACAAGTCATTCAAATAGCAGGATACGTAAGAATGTCACTCTCTCAATATCTAGCATCCATTAACAACTATAGCGCAGTGTCGTTAAAAGATGTTTTTGATAACAACACAAATTCTATTTAGAAGCTAAAACATTTTTTTTTTCACTTTCGCAACTGACAGCAAGCATCAACTTGGAAAAACAAGTCTAATTTTTCTTGGGAAGGTACTTAGTAGTTTATTTGACGACGACATAATAAAATATTCTTACATGTTCTCAAATTGCTGAGATTTATAACAAACAGCGGATATAACATGTATGCATACATACAAATTTATTTGTTAGAATATCCTGTTTACACGAAAAAGGTAGCTTGGAAAGGAAATGAACGTCAGTTACCTAATTGAATTAAAAGGAAAGATTGAATGGAATACTTTCTTGGGGAAAATTAAGTTGAAAAATGGTGTTGAAAGCTTTAATTACAATTCTTTTAGCTCTCCTTTCTAACTTTCTCTGATATCCTTTGTGTTTTTTCACTCCCACTCGTGTCCCCACTGTTAGGTTTTGAAAGAATGGGAGAGGAAAGACAAAGCACAGGAAATGTACGCCAAATCCCTTACTCTCCCTCAAACGCCGCTCACATTATCATTTCTATTACCATTAAACGGTCTGGTGAAGAACTTTTCACAAGACACATTACAAAATACAGAGCTTGTAAACATATGAAACCAGACAGACACCACCCTACTCACAGTTATATTTTCCCGGAGAAACTTACGTATGTACATACATATATATAGTTAGAGATATATCGTGCAGTTTGGGTTCTCTATTCCAAGCGTAAGTATAGATTGATTTGCTAACGGCCGTTTTATGCAGTGTCCACTGTACGCTGCTAGTTTCGTTTTCATTTAAGTGCTGTTGATGCTACAAGATCTTTTACTTGACTTAATTATTCTTATAATACAAGTCATCACAGGCACGCGAGAAACTTTTTATTTTCTCGTGGAGTAAACTCTCATTTCATCTCCCACACTTTGTAAATACATAGACACACATATAAACACACTCTCGCGCTCTCTTTTGCTGTACATTTCTGCCTGATGGCGTACATACTGTACACATTACTTTGTAAATGCAACTCGCTGTGCGAGTCTACAAAAGGGATGAGGATATAATGAATAAATGAAGTAAAATGCAAGTGACGGCGATGAGGACGATGAAGTAGCAGAAAAAGAAGACAGTGTGATACTCTTTTATTCTCTCCTTTTTTCCTCATTCGGTCTCCTCCTCACGAAAAACTTTTTTTAATGTTTACCAAAGAGATCAATTCATCGATTATTCGGACGTGGTTGAGTAAACTGTAGTGTCGTACTAGCAGCAATAGCAACAAAAGTACACACACAAAACATCGCCGTATATATTGCTCGGTGAAGTAATAATAGTCTAACATCGCTCACTAACACAAACTTGCCTGGCACATCTAGAAACAGCAAGTAGTTATAGTCTGGTCATAGTCATCATTGATATTCCTGCCACTACCACGACGACGACGGCGACTAGATATAACACTACAGTAGTTATATTTGGTGAGAAAGGGAGTTTTTTTTCTTTTCCTCTCGCCTTGTTTCATGGTTTCTCTTTTCTTGATTCTTCCAGTGTCTGCCTTTCCGCTAGTGTCGTATTCCCAGACACTTTTCTTGTTTTTAATGTACTTATGTACTTTAGCCCTACACACCTACCACCCGCTGGAACATCCATGTTGCATCCATTATGCATGTCACTGAAGAGTGGTGAGCAGAGTGGACACCCTGATATTTTCTCTCAAACCATATAATAATAACAAATATGTCAAGGGTCTGTGTAATAGTGGTTATAGCTACAAAACAAGTAACCATATTTAAGAATAGAATCGGAGAAATGTCTGAGGTGAAGTAGTATTCTAGCAAAACCCCCACCACCACCACCGCAATACTGGTAAATATACATAACACATTTAGTTAGTTAGGTATAACGTACATACACACAAATTGTATTGTGAGTATATTATGCTCATTTAGTACTAAAGTACATACATCAGGCACAAAACGTTGACCGCGGAGGAAATGAATGTCGAATGTGGAACGTAGAAAATAACTGCTACGAGACAAAAGTGAAAGACCGTTGAATGGAATGTGAGGAATTTATTTACAAAAAATATCAGTAATGAAAGCCGATGGAAGAATGTAAGAAGGAAATCATCAATTTCACTCAATGTGCGTACCAAAAGACAGACTTCAAAAAAGAAGTAAAACAACGGTTTTTCATCACCGCTCTTCAAATTCAATACATCCTATTTTGCAGTTGAGGTAATTTAAATAACTGTCAACTCTGCATTATTGAAGATGTTACTTGCCACGAGGCAGGAAAAATCAAAAGATTTAATGGAACTACCTTCCGATCATTTTATTTTACAAATATAAATGATGTTATTGTAAGTGTTTTTTCACCAAAGCGTCATGTTTTTCTTTAAATGACGAGAAAATTTCAAGATTAGTCGGTTCGTCGGTTTCTGATTTTCAGATGGTGTAGACATTACGGTGTGCTTCCCACATTTTTACTTTTGCTGGTTTGATAGTGTAAATAAAATGAGATTAAGTCCTTAAAAGCAAATCGTTACACACATATACAGACAGAACCTATTTACTGTTTCCCGAGAAAACGTGCACCAGTACATTTGTATACACATGTCTTCCACGTATCTGCTTCGTTCCTTTAAACATGTACACTGTATCCAGGGTGTGCATCATTTATAATGCTCTTACTTTTTTCTTTTTACTCGGCTCAAATTTCTCTCGAAACATACTATATTCTCAATTTCTTTCACACTTTCCTCGCCCTGGTCTCTTAACCAGTGCAGTGGTGCCATCGACAGAAGTAATGTTAGTTTCATTTTTTTCTCCCTGTATTTGCTTTTCTTTTTCTAAAGCTCCACTCGTATTACAGTCAAAAATTCGTTATATCACCAGTACCATCATCTTGTGTCCTTTTTGTAATGTGGAAATGTAACTTTGTATACACTTTTCATTTGCTCTCTTATTTTCCAATCCAGATTCTAGAGTGGCAACTACAAGACCGCTCTCTTTCTCCCTCTCGTGCAGACACACTCTGCGCACACGGTTGTTTATGTACGGCCTTTGATGAGTATCTCTGCTTCCCCCGTTTGGTAGTATCTATCTTGAGAGAAAAGCCTGTTACACTTCCCGTTTTCAAGAGCTCCTCGGTTTCCAGCACATTGCTACAGGACAATCATGAAATAATTCGATAAAAAAGCAAAAACCGGTTGCTGTACTTTTTCTAAAGTAATCTCAGAATCCATTTTAAAAAATCAGTCAAAAGCGTGAAAAAAGGTGAACGAACTATTTCCGCAATTTCCAGTTATGATTGAACTAATGTGGCAAGTTAGGAATTTCACTGGCATGTCACGTGCCTTCATTCTTTGATTCATGAGTATTAACATTGCTGGCTCCTAATATTTTTTTTTTAACATAAGTAGGAAATCCTTTGGAGATATTTAAGTAGCTTTCAGTAAAACTTGATTCGTGATTAGTCGTGATTCGATATTTCTGTGATCACAGATGGGAAATGAACCTTTCAAGATGTAACTTAAAAATTGATTCAACAGTCAGATGAAGATCTAATTGTAAATCACTCAGACAAAAAGTATGTTTTGTCACATTTTACGCCATTAAATTAACGGGAAACTTATCAAGTACATATGTACATAAGAAAAACCGTACATCAACGGAATTGGTTATGTAGAATGTCACATGTCGTGTGAGTAAGCTGTGTTTGTGAATTAAAAAGACATTTTCTACAAAGATAATAGCAAGTTCTCTTTTTATAATAGCTAATGAAACTTTTATGTTCATCTTTCCCTTTATCCAACGACGAGTCGTACAGACTACCTTTTCTTCTGATGCAATGTTGCACAAAGAAAGTAACACAAAACGAAGACGCACGAGTACAAATTAAAATACAACAGTTGAAAAGACGTTGAAAAGCAAAAATATCAAAGCACCATGATGAAATACGCAAGAAAACGTTGTTTTCACAATTATCTCAGCTAATGAATGAATGGATGTATGTTGATGAAAGGCTGTTACGTACACATTCATTTCTACTGTAGTACTTACAAAAAAATAACAAAAGAGCATTAAAATACTGGACGGGTGAAAGGAGGGAAGCAACAGGAAAACTAAACTGGCGAACCGTAACATAAACACAAGAAAAAAACGTTGAGCTTGTGTCTTGTCAAGTCAACATTAACATATATGATACACCGTCATCAACCGTGTTGCAGGTGGGTATTTTTGGCGTGTTTATGTTTTTCGCTGTTTCATTAGTAGTTTCGTGTATTCTCATGTGAACTCTCCCATTTAATTTTCCAGGCTTGTTATGTAACCGGTAATTTGAAATTAATGATGGATGAGTCCTTGCTTTAATTTA
>JAHZNB010005818.1:0-25841 GCA_027744295.1 Callyntrura guangdongensis
TTTCATGATGGAGGAGCGATGGTCTTTACCGTGGACAAAAATCCGGATACAATCAGTCAACTTCGAAACGAGTATCCAAATGTTACTGCGGAAGTTGTGGATCTTACAGATTGGGAGGTAACGAAGAAGGTCGTCGAATCGTTCGGAACAATTGATCATTTGGTAAACAATGCCGGAATTGCACAAATGCAGCATTTTATGGACATAACAAAGGAAGCGGCGACTTTGTAAGTTATAAATTTTTGTCGAGCTTAGTTGTTTAGATTCTTGTGAGCTTATATAGGTATCATTTGGAGCATTAATTCTGGATACCAATGTAAACGCATTTATAAACTTTTAAAGGCACTTTGATGTTAATATTGCTGCCGCAATAAACGTGACTCAAATTGTAGCAAAGGGATTAATGCAAGGAACCCGTCCAGGAAGTATTGTGAATATTTCTTCAACGGTGAGCATCACATGAATTCAATAGAATAGAGTCGTATTTGTCCTAAGAGTAACGCTGTTTCATTCCTTGCCACAGTTGGGAAGGCGTGTCAGTCCGATGGGAACTGTCATGTACGCAGCTTCTCCCAGGCCCAGTAGATGCACCAATGCTTCATAAATCCGGTGCTTCAACAAATGAGTTTGTTATGAAAACTGTCAATGAACGCATGATAATTAAACGTTTGATCCAACCAGGTGAAATTGTGGATGTGATCATGTTTCTTCTTAGTCCTTTGTCATCCATGATTGTTGGAGAGAGTGTGGTAATCGATGGGGGAGCAACCATCAGTTAAAAAAATAAGTTATGCTAAATTGCCAATGTGAACATTTTACTTTTAATAAAATACAAAACTGAATGTTAGAAATCTCTTTTATTTTTTTTAGCAAAAAGTTTTATTTTGGGGATATTTGAGACCAGTATAAAACAGTAAGGTTGAAGGTAACCGGAAACGAAACCATTATACCCATCATAACAAGAAACAAGCTACTTTTGTATTGATTGCTAACTTTTTATTACACTAGTTGAACACTACATTAATGGACTCAAAGTATATTAGCACACTCATAGTTATAAAAATATCGTTTACTAGCATAAGCATATGTACATAGATATCAATACCATTTTGTGTGTATTCTTGATGGCTGACGTTGCTTCACCCTGGCAGTCTTTTCCAGAAAGGCAGTTCGGCAACAACTGAGTACACTGTTGCACGCAACACCTTGAAATAGAGAAATTATCTCTTGTAATGGCTTCCAAAGGACTTACCTTCCCCATTTGGATTGGGTGGATGTGTGGAGTTGTGGTTTTAAAACGACCCTGGGGATCTCCCACTCTTCCCTCCTGGTTAACCTTTTCCACGTTCTACTGTCTTTTTGGTCTCTTTATGTACTGCTTTCTCATGACAGATTTCCTAGTGAATAACAGTGATGCATTGTCATTGGGCGAGGACCATCAATTCGGCAAATACGTACGGGCTTTTGCTATTATACAATACGCAATCATCACATTTTTTAAGCGGGTTGTAATCCTCGTCAATGCGAAACGTTTGGCAAGTTTAATGGAAATTTTGAATGAGTATGAAAAGTCGCATCAGCAGAAAACAGGCACATACATGTGGGGTTACAAGAAACGAGCTGTCCTGGTACCACTTATAATATATTCAAGTTTTGCGATGACCTTTTATTCTCTTATCACGAGAGGTTTTGAGTTTTTACTGCACACTGCTGGTAACAGATCGTCGTGGGTCAAGCTGTTGGGCTTGGGTCAAATGGGCTATTCGATTTTGTACTTAGTTTTTGCAATAATTCCACTTGGTATTGTGTCTAATGTGACAAATGCCATAATAATTGTGACATCTCTACAGATCTGCAGAATGTTTTGTGATTTTTGTGATAGCTTGAAAAGGAATTTATCTACTATTGTTATGGGTGGTGGTTTTTCGGAACAAACCCGACAGGACGATTTAGAAAATTACAATATTTTAAAGATGAGATCAAAATTGGATTGGGCAAAAACGGGTAATTTAAAAACGAAGAGTGCAAATGCAGTTGGAGGAGGAAATAAAGTAGCTTGTTTGCCATCAGTACAGAGACAGACGAAACTGGAAAAAATCGCCAATAGGCAAGGTGCCATCGATAAATTTGAAGAGGTGAAAAAGGTCATGCAGTTGGGCAACGAGGTTTTAGCTGGTCTAATACTGTGGATGGTCTGTGGAATGACCCTGGGGACGGTAGCAAATGCTTCTCAATTATTTGTTACCGGGCACAACAGTTCTGGGATCTATTTGGTATCAGATATCCTCACAATGGTCCTTTTGACATTATACTTTATGCTACTGGAATTTGGACACCGGATAGGCCGAATGGTATGCAGACAACATTTATTCACTTTTTCCCTCTATGCATCTAATATAGTTTAGTTCCAATTGTCAAAATTCAAATTATTTTCTGATAGCAAAGAGCAGCTAAACTAGGATTGCACAAGGAGTTTTTGAATCTGCCATGGTCTCTGGAAAAAGACGAGATGGAAGATGTAATTCAAGGAATTATCGATTATGAATGGAAACTTTCAGCTTGTGGGTTCTTTAACGTGAATCGTGGATTAGCTTCTGGGGTAACTGTGGTGACAAACGTGAAAACATGGAACATGTCTTTAACTATTGAAAGCTACACGTAATCCCTTTTACAAGTCGTTTTCTCTTCATATCACAGATATTCTCTTTGGTCCTAAACTACGTGGTTATTCTTGTTCAGCTCAATATTGCATTGACGGAAACACCATCACCAGTTTGCTCAAATAATGGTACCAACTCTAGCAATCACTCCACGTCGGAAATCCCCGCCTAAAAACGTAAAACCACGTTATAAAGTGTAGATATCCCGTGACTTGATAGTGTGACAATGAAACAACAATATTCATTCAAATGTTTAACAAATTTAATTTATTGTTATAATTATTATTATTTTGTATTCATAATACACCACAATTTAATATAGCTAAACCTAATAATAATATAATTATTATTATGACATACTGATTGGATTTCTGGAGATTGTACAAAACATGTAATACAAATTTACCTATTCACGTTTTCATTGAAAACTCCCATAATTACGCAATTCAATACATTCATGTACAAACAAGCTCTGACACGTACATAAAATAAAACTATTTAACAAAAACAATAATGAACAAACAATTTCAATTTACTGAGGAGGAAGCTAGTACATTGAGAGTCCTCTGAAAAATAAACTATTTGACCCATTATAAATAAATACAAAAATTAAAACTGTAACTATATTTATATAATATGTATACACAGTTCAGTGAAAGTTAGAAGCATATAAAAGAGTAATTGCCATTTTTAGTTCATTTATTTCTCAACAGCATTGCTTTGTTTTTATACCACGTTGGATAGTTGATGGTAGTAAAAGGATGAAAAAATAGCGTGTAATAGAACGGTCGCTGAATATACCATTTTTAATATACATAAAGTCCCTTCAATTACATAGGTAAAAATTAGATAATTATTAGAAAGGAAACAATACTGTACATATAGTATATGTTTTTAGGCAGGTTGTTTAATTGGTCTTAAGGAGAAGAACAGTCAGACTTCAGACAGCCTGGGAGAAGGCACGTGAGCGTAATTGCATGAGAGGAAGTTTCCAATTTAAGGCACTGTGGTGTAGTAGTAAAAATAAGTCTAATGTATAGATAAGTGAGCAATACATACACGCTAACACCAATATTTGGATTAAGAAATAATACTAATACTTGTAGTAACTTTCAGCTACTGGCTAGCTGGCACGCCAAGAAACCAACTAGATATATGTTAATTATTAAAATTGCTATCAATAAATTTATTTGGTCTGAGTGGGTGGATAAATTACCCGTGTATTGGTCACGATGAAAAATTAAGTATATAGCAGAGATAACAGAAGATATTATATTATGGAAGCCTCTGTAGTTTGTCTTGATTAATGGAAATTGTATATTAAAATGGGGAGCATCCCACTTGATAACTGTCTAGCTGTTTGTTTAATAGGTCTACAGTCTACACATAACTACTATATTATAAAGAAAAAAGGGAAAGTTGCAATTTACCCCGATCTTTTAGCGCATTTCACCCATTGTGTAATTAATGTTTCGATTAATTTAAAAATCCCATGTAATGAAAATTTACTCTTCCCGAAACTACGTATAGGTTTTTAGTATAAAGGTACTCTCATATTTACATTTAAGGCAATTATTATGTACAAATTTGTGAGCATAGTCAGATAGTTTTTCACTGTTCAAATCGTACACACACATACGTTGTAGAAAGGAAAACAAAAATGGCGAGTCATTGTACAATCATTTATTATAGCTGCCCATCGTTTCTTACTGTCACCGTAAAAATGTATTTTTCTTTCTTCCATCTGTTTGTGCACACATGACAAAACCGTTTAAAAAGTGAAAATAATCAAAGCATAAATTACAAAACTAAAACTTAACTGTAAACGGTAGGTTACACAATAAAAAATGCATGTTCATTGGTGAAATTTCTATTTTAAAAACGTTTCATTTTAACCAAAAATAGTCACAAAATATAATACAATGATATCTAAAGTTTAAACTTGTTAAAATTATAAATGAACACATCAGCATATAAAAAATTAAACCACTGAAACCAGTTTCGGTTAACAATTTAAATTAAGAAACTTATTTACATGAATATGCACACAAAAAATGTCAAAATTTAATAAAACCATCAGAATGACGAAATGACGTTCAAACATTTTGTTGGTATTTTGTTGAAACATCCGTTTCACATCCATATTCTCAACTATACGATTCCCCATAATACGATATCCTGAGAAGAAAAACAGTGGATTATGAAATTATGACAAATTACTCTTTCAACAAATGACACACATTGTTTTATATTTGGTGATAAATCATGCTTTTTCAATTAATCACACGTTTATTTACCTTTTCCAAATTTCTATCAGTAATACTTTTAGTGAGCAATCAGCAGTACCACGAACCATCTCCTCAAATCGCCTCACACTTCTTAACCATGTTTTGAACGAATATGAACCGCCAAACTTGTCAGTTGAAACCTCTGGTTGACAGTTGACCTTTGATTTTTTTGCTCAGCGAGCCACATTTCATACGTTACGAACAAGAGCAGCCACTCCGACGATGCCAGTAAGTTGCATACAATGGCATGTGTAGAGATGATAATCTTCACTTCCTCATTTTGACAGTTTAATACTCCCTCTCCTGTCCACCTTCCTTTTTCTTCCATCGCAGCTACACAGTCTCAGGTACATAATGACTAGAATTTGTTTCTTTGTGATGCGATATATAATAAAAAGTTTTTTTCCTTTCTTTCATAGATGCTTTACACTTATAATGTTATAAAATAGCGATGAATGATGAACGTAACAAAAAGGGAAAGAGACAAAAAAATTAACAACAGTAACTACAAAACATAACGATGATGATAATCTACACAAAAAGCAGAGAAAATAAGATTGTCACTACAGATAAATCTTTTTCACAGTTTTCTCTAGCGTCTCTGTATTCAGATTATTTTTTAGGGGATTTTTATTATTCACGGGGGACACGTTAACCACAAAGTCTATCGGCTTTGTCAATCTCTGAGACTCGTTTATGGTAGCTGCGGCGAGCTGTGCGTTGGTTGACGTTTTTGTCTTGCTTTGGCGTGAGGCAAGCCATTTGCAAACAAGGAAGCCCACAGGAAATCCAATCATCAAAGAAAGCAGGGCGGAGGAGATGGTCGCTACTGCAATTGACTGACTGCTCACTTGACTTTTGCCTGATGTCACGAAAGAGGACTCGTAATCTACAAAAACAAGCATTCAGAAAAAATTCAAAATAAATGTTGCATCTTCTCAAAAATGTATCAATTACAGTTCAGTTCAACTTCCCAGTTGATAGCACATGTCGAATTCAAACCTCAGTGTTTTCTTTTTGGTAAGCCGTTAGACGCAAGAAGAGTATAATAGTCGGTACCGGTACACCGGTATCAACTTATCTTGATAAAGTAAATAGAAAAACGTTAAGGAAGATGAAAAAGAAAAAGAAAAATGGAAAAATGATAAGTTATATATTATTAAACTTTTTAATATAAAAAGGATAAGCCCAGTCAGTTGCATGTTGTTTAACCAAAGTGGAGTAGACATAAAACAAGACATAAAACACGACAGCAGACACAAAACACACAAAAAATTACGTCATTCGTGTTAGCAAATTAACTACATACTTTTAACAGCTATACCTTTGCATCTTGTTGCCGTAATACAAGAGAAAAAAAACACGCCAGACACAGACACAAACTATATTTTGGGGTTTTCTTTAACACACCAGCAACAGTCGTTATAACTTTTAGTGCATGTAAACAGATAACAAAGTAACAACAATTATATTACATTTACAAGAATGCAGTCTGCACATTACAGAGAGAGAGAGAGTAGTAAACCAACGCGTATTATTACTATTATTATTATTATTTACCGCAAAGCTTAAAATGATCTTAGACAACGCATTGTCATGATTTTTGTTATTGATAAAAATTCAGTATGAGTCATGGTAAGTACTTTTTCTCTGCGTTAGTACTTTCTCATCCCGTTTTGTTTAAACACTTTTGTGTTTATACGCATGCACTATGCACAAAAACGGCGAAACAAATAAAAGATAATGTGTCTGCTCACTCTGCTCGGCGAAAGAACTTGTAGATAGTAATAAATAGTAGTACAAGACTAAGGGGATAAAATAGGTTTTTGTTTCTTTTGCATTCCAATACTCTACGTTACGTAAGTAAATTTAAGTATTTCGTGCACATTAACTAAGTCACAAAAATAATCAGTAAAAACAGCTAGGCATATTTATATACTAGTGCTACCAAACAACATGCTTTTTAAATGAGAAGGACTCATTTATTTATTTTGTCTGGTCGTTACTTTTGTTTTTCAAAAAGACCAGACTCGTGTTTTTCTTTCGTGTGAGACTGGGCTTACCTTCATCTTCTTGAGAATTCTTCTTGATTTGCCCATCTTTGTCCAAACCTATGCTCTTGTCATTTTTCTTTTGTTGCCGGAAAGACTGAACGTCTTGGTCGTTACCAGCATCATTGTCAACATCATCGTCGTCAGCAACAATGATAATATCGTCAGTTAGTCGAAGCTCACTCTTTTGCTTTCGTAAAGTGCTAAACTCCTTTGTGCATGTACAACAACCTGTGGTTGTGTATGAAGAAGATTCTTCAACTTGGCCTTGATGGTTTTTTTTGGAAAAGGAAAAATTAGAAAAATAATAATAAAAATAAAACTGTTTGACCTCTGGCCTTTTTCGCACAGAGTCACAGAGACAGTAATAATGTAGAGAAAGGCTACATGATCTTATACTGTACGGTAGGTGTCAAGGTGTAAATTATTGCAGGCGAGAAAATGAAAAAAAAATCACACCTTTCCGTGTGTTGAACGTGTAATATGAGAAAAATGACTGAAAACTATATACCTAGATAGACCCAAAGGCCTGTACTAGTGACTAGAATGATTATTATTAATGCGAATCGTGTCATAACGAAATTTATTGCTGTTTTGCTTTTGTTAGTGAAACTGTGTGTCTTGTAAATTGTTTGCGTGGCCTACGCAAAAAAGGAATGATGAAGTGCGAAAGAAAGAAATCAAAGAGGGTGAAGAAAACTTAAATGAGTAATTTTATGAGTTTTTCTTACCAAGAGGACATTTCTGGGAAAATCCTGTGTTGATTGCTTGAAGCATCATGACTGGTGATTTGTTGTTGTTGGAGGTGTTATCATCGTAGTAATTACTGATGGCACTGTTCAGGTCAGAGTTTACACATGTGTCCGTGTCAATATTCCAGGCACAGTGTGGATCACGAATTGAAAGGCATTTGCTGCAAGAGCTGGAGAATTTATCGCAATTGTCTACACGAATGATTAAGGCTTTAGTTTCAGTGACCACCAAAAGTTTACGCAAGCCGACGAGTTTCAGGGATTTGATTCGGGACCCAGGAAAGAGATTCCAAGATTGAGAAATGACACCATGATCAGGATGGAAACTTTCAAGGGTAACTGGTTCCAGAGATGAGGAGCCATTTACCACAGTTTTTATAACTTTGCCAGAGTCTGTACCGACGTATACAATGTGATACGGAGCAACCTCGTCCGAGTAGTCCACAGCAAGTGTGGTAAACTTGTCGGTATTTGAAGTGAACGTAAGAACAGGAACGCCCTGGACGGCTTCGTCCATCAGAGGATGACTTTTCACAAAGGCAACAGCGTTTGAGTTGGGAACTAGGTCGGGTGTCTCGGAACACTGGCCAGGTCTCGGTTTTGGAACAAGATTGTCTGCAACCGGAAGCCAGTTGGCGTCAATAGATGATTGTCCCTTGAACGGGCCATCGAATGCTTTTAAAATGTTTTTAACTGAAAAAGCACAGATGGCCGAGGCGCCAATGCTGTTGGGTGCTGTGGTGAAGACAGCATATAGCATCTGGTCTTGGTTATGATACACATTGTTAAAAATTTCACTGGTCCCCTCTGAAAATCCCAATTTTTTCTCCAATCAACAATAAATACTAATTGCTATGAATAAGTTGCCTCTAAAAATCTTGTAAACGTACGGATATGGTCAAAGTAGAAAGGAAATTCTCCTGGTACAGAACAATTCAGTCTCGCCTTCAAAAAAGTCGTAAAATCTTTTTGCTTCCGGCTTCCCGTGTCATGTCGGCAGATTCTTGCCACTCGGCTAAAAATGGCTTTACCACAATTTGTATGCTCCATAGCGAACTCACGGAAGAAAAACAACGCCAAATCTCCGTGGCTCATGGACGACACAAAGGAAGGGCCTAGATAATTTTTCAAGTGTTATGTTTAGAGGGATGAACGTGTGATTTCTCAACAAGCACATTAATTACATGGTTTTCAAACTTACTGTTCAACTGCAAATCATAATACTGCTCCGTTCTCAGCGGCTGTCTGTAAATCAGCGCGTCGGTTCCCCCAAAATCCGCAACCGTTCCAGCATAAACCATTCCAGCATGCAGAAGACTTGTTGAATGATGAGTTGGATTGAAAGGGCTGTATCCTATACCGCTAAATTCCGCCGAGAAATTTCTCATATCCTTCGTGTAAAAACGACATTTAGGTTTGAAAGCGTGAGTGCCGCAAACTAGATATCTTTGATCTGCACTGCCATCATCCTCCTCCTCGTCCTCCGTGACACTATTCCCATCCTTTTTCCCATTTTGCAACTTGAGATCCTTCCCACGCTTTTTTGAACCCGAGGACATCAGCGTGCCGCTCCGGGGGGCAAACGTCTCAGGAGCAGGTGACACAGTGCTCATGTCGTTTGGATTAAGAGGGCCATGAAAAACACGAAGGAAATTGTGACACTCTGACTCTTGCTGACCTTTGATCTGGCAAATATCTTGGTGGTCCACAGGGGCTGGCCAATTAACAACCTGTGAATGCATGTGACAAGCAACATAATACAATAAATTTTCTTAGAAATGACACTCTCGCATACATAATACGAATACACATTGCGAAGTAGAATAGCCATTTTGTCAATTCCTCTCTCTCCAACTACATCAACAGCAGGAATCTCGCACATTAGAAACGGTTTGTCAACTAATTTGCATAATCACAACAATACCAGACCTACAGCGAAAAACCACAATGAAATGTCGATAATTTCTCGCTTTTTCTGCTGCCATTTATGAGGAGAATGCACCACCGGTAAAATATTAATATTTGACTATAAAAACAGCATCATTGTTTTTTGTTATCTTTCCTACAACAGTCGTTCCCATTTCATTCTCCAACAATGCCAGCATTTTAAAGTAAAGTAAGGCTAGGCTAACAACGGCGAAAATGGCCTTGTTTGACAATTTTATGACGATTTGCGATGTTGATAGGAGTAGTTCAACACCCAAAAAAAACCAGATAGAGAGTGCGAGTCACTGTAAGTTTTTCCTCCTTCTTGTGCATTACATATCTGCTTGGTAGTTTATCACGGGATGACGGGGCTGATTATGAGGACGATTATGCTCTGTATATGACCATGCGAGATGTAAATGCAAGTGAAATATTTTTGTTGGCTGCAACGACGACATATCGTATAGGGGAAAGAATTGAAAGAAATAAGAAATTGTTCTAGCAGCAAGCCATACTATCACAGGGCAATTATCAAAGTCCCGTTGTTTCACTCAGACAATAAAACTACTACTTTTTCCACTTTATCTTTTTTCCTCCTTTCATTGCAGCCAGTAGTGTTACTCCCTAACCACATTGTTGATCCTATCAGTATGATGATGATACGACGATGAACATCAACAATCAACAACAGAAGTGGTTCCAAAACAATCTTTTGCATGCTGCATGCACTCCTCTCTCATCCCTTCCTCTTCCCCTCACAAACAATAGCACTTAAACAATAAAAACCGTCGTTTCTTCGCAAATACCAGCATGGTCATTTTTCCTGTGGTGACTTGCTGCTAAGTTGCTTGTGATGTTTCATACTTTTGAGCGAGCTGTGCTGTTTGTGATGTTGATTCTTTAATTGTGAATCTAAAAAATTATTATTTCGGAATAAATTGCACGAAAGTGGGCAAAGGGCGACAGAAGGTGAATGAAAACAGGAGAGAAATGGGTACAAAGAAACGAGAAGCCAGGGACTCCTTTGAAGCCTTTACTCAGATAGATTCTCATAGGTTTGTTAGCTTGATGTTGATCTAAACATAAACAGAAGTCATGAGGAGGAAAAACCTGAAAAGTAGGTTGTACGGAGCTGGTGAAATATGTGGGTTTTTTAATCGGTGAGTTTCTTTCGGTACCTTTTAATAACAAACTTTGGGTATTAACTAGTTTTGCCATAAAACACGTTGATTTTCAGATGATTATTATAAACCTCCACTAGTTTTTATGAATGGAATGGGTGAATTCTGTAATGTGTCTCTCTTTAAAAAATCAAGAAGAAATGTCGTCGTAAAATCAAAATTACGGCAACAAGCAATCTGAACTGGTCATTGGTCATACAACTAATTGCGCAGTTGCAAAAGGTTAATACCTGCTTGCTCAGTTGGGATCACTTTTAATTTTACATACGCTTTTAGACACTTTCGGATAGGTGTACATGTAGGTCCCTAATTGTTGCGAAAATGAGTTTTAAGATCCAATTGGTACGATCACTATACATACAACTATTAAAACACAATTTTTAGCCAAACGTCACTTACAAAATTTTCTGACAAATCCACATCACTGAGATTATAGACCCTGTCCCGAGCTCCAAAAAATAAACTGTGATCCTGTTGACCAAGTAGTGTCAAGTGGTCATCTTTGTGTCCCTCAAATGTTCCAATTACAGTTAATTGATCTGGAAAAAAACAAAAACAAATTGTTATCAATTTCAGTAAATACTTCAAATACCAAAATATTTACAAACGGGGTTAAAGAAACTTAATAAGCATAACTCTAACGGCAATTAGGGAAAACAGTAATACAATTCAACTGCACCTACCCTAGAGTACTCAAAAATAATTCCAGATTTAGAGCAATACAATGCTAAAATGCTAGTGATACAGCGAATGTTGATGGACAACATTGTCGTCTGTCAACATTCCATGTGCCACTTTTTTAAAATTCGGCAGGGCTAATAACAGTGTAAAAGCCAAGCAGTCAACTCTATAGATCATCCACTCGCCTACCATGTTATTACCAACCTGTACCATTACAATTTCACCTGCGACAATATTTAGGTGCCTATACTGAAACTCCATTACTATAACTCTCATCACTACAACCAACAACCCCCTTCTATCGTACCTGACTACTGACAAGTGCACTACTGCTATTACCAACGATAAATTTTATCGGTTACGACGATTTAAAACTCTCAACAAAAACGATTTACATAACTAGTTCAACCTGTATATTATATACATATACATACATATAAACTTGAGAGTTTATCCCTTCCCACCTGAAAAATTACCAGAAGAACTTTGTTACAAAAATATTTTGCCATGTTATTACCCCTTCGGTTTAGCTACTCACAAATCAACGAGATGGGCTCTTCTACTTACAACAACTAATACTCAAAGATTGTGCGCACTGTGCACAGCATCCCTCTCTCTAGTCCCCATCATCATCAGCAAAAAAGCATCCACAAAAAATCAACTTTGCGCAATAAAGTGTGAAAAAACAGCCAAACCTTCAACCTACAACTTTTACAGTTTTTAAATTCGCATATCTCTTGCGTCACACAGGTAGACAACACAACATGCAGTTCGATTTATGGTGATGATCATGTTGAAAGAAAGAAAGCCAGAGAATATGCCTATGCCTGTGTGAATATGTGGCAGTTTTTAAAGAAATGGCTTCAGTATGCGCATCATTTTTTTTGCATTTTTGTGTGTACAAACTCATTTATGGTGGTGGGTAGTCATACTACTGCAGTTTACTTAGTATTTTAATCTGAAATGTCATTACCATTTTCGTGTCATTAATTTCAGTTTACGAATCTGGGTTAAAACACAAAACACACAATTACCATTTGTAAACTGCAAAAATAATGATAAAAAATAATCAACAGATGCACTCCTCAATTTTTGTTTCACGCCAATAATAAAGTGCAACAACTGCAGAACTCAAACATCCGAAGAAGAAAGCAAATAAAAATTAATAAAATTTAAAACTGACCAATTGCCGCCTTTTTTTCTTCGTGTTTGAACATTTACGTATGTGACAGAGAAAAACAGTTTTCTCTACTTGGCACTTGCAATTAAAATGTAATTTAGGGAGTTGCTCGCTAATCTTAATGATTAAGCATAAAAAATAAAATGCATAAAATAAATATCATCATTCATTGCCCGCATTTATTTTTTTCTACAAAAGACTGAATGAATTCTTTGCTCATCTTCTCGTCCCGTCTTTATGTATAATACATTATTTTTGTCTTTGAGTCTCTTGATCCGCCGAACAAGAGATAAATGAGTTTAATTAATCATGATGACAAACGGCTACTCTTCAAAAACCGCAACACACCAACTCATTCTATCTAAATACTCATATGCTTCCCTCTATCGCCTCTGCTCTGCTTAAAACCCAGCAGCAGCCAAGTATTTTGAACCTAATCAAAAGCAAACATTAACGAACTTGAAATGGGCTTGTCAGTAGCGTTGTAATTGACAGTCTCGACTGTTTCTACCTTCTTTGTCCATCACCAACCACCACTTCATCATCATCACTGTGGTCGTCGTCATATAGTCATTTGTTAGTAGAGAAACACAGTATTCGAGTCTTAATTACACTTCTGGGCTAGACTTACATTTATAGCGATATTCTTTTTAAACCAGGTTGATGATGATGACGATGAGTCCCTAACCAAAAATAGCTTGTGCCATTAATATTGATTGTTGTGATGATGATTGAATGGCCGAGTGAAGATGAAGAAGGCCAACAAATTATTTATTCCCTTTTCAAGTGTCGTTGTTGGCATTTCAAACTTATCCGAGATGTTACTACTACTTTTCTCCTTTTCCAATACATAATTATTATTCATTGCGTATTTATTTACAACCAAGAACAGTTACAAGCCGACAGTTAACACAGCAAAACATGCAATCACAATATAGAAGCCCGTTTATTTAATGCAGTAGCAGCGGCAGCAGTTTTTAGTGGTATGGTAATCCACTTCACTCTTGTAGTTACTGATCCCTCATCATCATCATCATCATCACCTCATCGTGTTGTACTTTTACCCTGACACAGAGAGGCATTCACTTGAAATAACAAGATTAATCTTATCATGAGGATCATCATCATCATTCCCTATGATTCCCTGCTTCTTTCCCCAATTTTTACCGTTAATACAAATAACTGCAAAAAATTAAACATGTCATCCAACAACAACTCTCTGGTATCAGGTCTGCTACCACGCATTACTGTACTCTAATGTATTGATGGTAGTAATGAATGTAAATATATTATCGATAATAAATTGTCTTCTCTCCTGATTTTCATGACTCATTTACTGCTCGCTCGGTCGATCGTTTACAACAATATGCTGTGTTTATATACGGAGAGTACCAACCGACCAAGCGAAAAGAAAATATAGTGGTATGAGTTCTGAAAGCGTATTTATTTTATTGTCATTTGTCCGTGTCCGTGACTGTGACGCCATCATCTTTCATGCATGTGTAATAGCACGCAATGAGAGAGAGAGAGAGAGAGTAGCAAGAGAACATTTCTTTTTACAACTCATTTAAAACCTTATTTTCCTAATGTGTAAATGTACAGTTTTTTCTGTCTCTCCATCTGTGCAAGGAGTGATGGATATTCAGGTCTTGGCCATTCCATTTTGTGAACCCATAAAAGCGGACTTTTGTCGGACTGGTTCGTTTTTTATAAAAAAAAAACACCACCAAGAATTTTTTTCTCTCGCTAAGTAGCCACTTCATTTGCAATTATTAGACCATTTGTACGAAATTACAAATACTGTACGAATTGCATAAGGTTATTTCAAAAACAATAATAATGATAATGAGGTAGAACGCTTACTTGAGAAAGACTAGGGGATTATTACCTTTTTGGCAATTATTGTACCACTACTCCAACTACTACTGGCAGATAATCAAACACTTTGATTCAGAGTCGTCGTCACCCCCATTTACATTATTTTACATGAATGTTTTCTTCTCTCTCCCACCAACTTTACCACGAATAAAATTGGACGTTAAACAGAAGAACAGTAAAAACTTCTGTTGTTCAGCATCATCATCTCGTTGTCGTCGTCTTTCTTTAGCTTCTCGAATTTCTTGTGACGACGAAAGAAAATTGTTTGAAGAGGAAAATCGTGGTATTATTACATCCCATGAGAGAGACTTTACATTAGACCTCTCATGGGATGTAATTTCTTCTCTGAAAGAATAAAAGGATTTTCCTAAACTGTGTGAGTAACAAGATTTTCATACGTAAAATTCGTGACTTGGGTTGGGAAAGAAAGACGTAGTAGTTAGTTACAGCCCAACAAAGTCTGTACATCTCTCTAAGTATTGCATTAGATTTGGTTTGAGACAGACTTTGCCAAGTTGACGGTTATATAACCAAACTGTTTTGAATCTGACTGCGGGTTGGTTTTGCTGCACGGCAGCTGTCTACCCATTTATCCAAAAGTGTCTACATATTGGCGATTTGTTTGAAATGTCGAATTAGCAAAAAGACACCAGTAAAAAGGCATATACGCACGCATGATAGCCTATTAGGATTACTAATGTTAGAGCGATTACGCTACAAGTGTTTTAGTTCACATTGCTCTCACAAGGAGAAAAATGGGAAGACGAAACCTTGAAGCACGAAATGTTCTATGCACAACTAGCAGGCGGCGGTTGCTCAAGACAATTGCAATTTACAATCTTATCTGTTATCTCGGTGTTACATGAATAAAAACTGTACACACCACGACACAGCAGCGGCAGAAACAACAATTGCCACAATTCCACCAACTCCATTTTCATTGTTACGGGTGCCGGTGCAGCAGTAGCATATTTTTCGTGCGCAGCCAGTCTTATTTTTTGCTTCTTGCTACTATTTTTTTCTTTTAGAAGCGTCAATAGTCAATAAATGCAGTTACTAGAACGCACTACTAACTAATATGGCTCAAGATAAAAAAAAAATGGGAGAATAGGGGACGTTAACGATGACGATGGTTTCGCTGAGTGGTTAACAATTGGAGTGCAAATTGGCTCCAATTTGTTTTATACACGAACGAAAAAGCAGACATTTGTAGTTTTCTCTCGTCTCTCTCTCTCTGTCTGGTCTGCTGTTACTTTTGTGATCATTTTGTCGTGAGGATAAAAAAATGTATGTATATTACAGTGTGACTTGACCATTACCGCAATTTACAAATTAGTTTATCTATCCTTGGCGTGGCGTGGTGTTGCGGTTCCCGTTGCAGCTTTTCTTGCTGTCGCCCGTACAGTATGCACTTTTGTGGCGGTACATTTTTTAAAATCAAGGATAAGTATACGCAAACTATCTAGTATCTACAAGCATAACCCAGTGTAATGTTGTCATTTATGGACTGGGCAAGCAATTTAGCGGATTCACAGCATCTGAATAGGCGATGACCGTTATACTCTTTGCTATCATCTTCGTATCGTATCATTCGTGATGACAGGAGTGCTGCTAGAAATTCATGACGAGTGACTGTGTGTACTCGAGGACAGAGGACGATAGGAGAATGATGATGATAAGAGGCAACAAACAGAGTTTACATAAAAGATGAACGTCGAGAGTCGAGGCGATACGGGTAACTGGATTTATCAGAGCAATGCTGGTAATAACTTTTGGTGGTGGTGACGATTATGTGGAGGTTGCTGCAGAAAGGAGAGGAGAGTTGAACAAGGAAAAAATAAAACGGTCATCATCATGATTACCGTATAGCTGATATAAAAGTGAATAATAATCATGGCAGTAAAAATAACAGCTACACACAAATAAATGAAATACGCAATGTACCGTTTGTGACCATTTTTAAATATACCATGTCACAAGAAAGCAGAGAGAACAACGGAAGCAGAGCTGACAATTAGCATTATTAAAGTAAAATATTGCATATATAGCTTATGGCTCACTGCCATATGTATGTGCAATATAAAAGTACTGCATTATAAATTTAATTTGTTCAACTGATTTGGTCAGTGAAAGAGAGTACCGCTTTTTGTATCTGATGATGATGTGACTCTTCTTGACTGACTCTTTCTCTCTCTTCTCTCTTCTCTCTCCCTCTCTTTCTCTTCTATTTCGCATCTTCTTTGATATAATCATAACAATAAAGATAACATGTGAGAAACTTATTAAAACAAGTATAGTGATGTACCACTGCATCGTTTATCTTGTCACTGCATTGGGGCCTATTACTATGAGCATTTTGACCCACCATTTGAGCAACTACTAAAAGAATAATGAACAAGACGAATTAATAGTAGTTATAAAGTGACAAAACTAGCTAGCTGCATCCCACATACCTATTTTTAATATGTGACATTGTCATATGGCCCTGTCGTCTTTTTCCTGGCTTGGCTATTATAACCACTGTCCCCTATTGTGGCGGATAAATTTGTGATCGTATCACGATGAATGCTAATCAAGATCAAAACATTATTTTTTGCTGCTACTGAGTTTCTCTAAAGGACAAGAACGACACACAACCTATTCAATTCAAACAAAACAACAGGGAATAAGAAGAGACACACGACATTTCCCTATTCATTGAAACATGTACAATCACAATATATGCATATTTTACTACTCCCCTGCTTTGTTCCCTGTTTCATGTAACAACAAAATAACTTGTACACATTATAACACACTCACATATAAAAAGGGCCATTATAAAAATATCTTGTGTCCTGCCAGAGAAAAATGAGATGCAAAAAAAGTAGCTTAAAACTGCCAAACCAAAACACAGGCAATATGTCTCTCTGCCCTTTTCATGGCTATTATTACAGTGTTGGTCGTACACAGAAAACAAGCTTATACGGGAAAATTTGATAATTTAGATACGGCAAAAAAGAGTAATTGAATCACAAAAGATTTCTGAATTGGACAGCTCTCTCGTTTCCTCACCCTATTTTGGGATCTGTTTTTGGATTTGATAGAAAGCCAGGGTAAAATGGAACTACGGACCCCAAAGCTAGAGTGAGAGAGAGAGAGACAGAGATTATTGGCAAGAGAGTAACTAACCCATCGTCCTGATAAAAACCTCCCCAACTTGACAAATAAACAAAGCTAAAAAAAGTAACAAGCCAGATTTAGTAAAACTTACATATAAAGCTTCATAAACTGCAATATGCCCTGGTGTACTGTCATATTAAACAAGTCAAACTGGCAGGCAGGCAGATAGTCTGAGAGTGAGTGACGATTGACGACGTTGACTGTGCACTTCGCTTTGAACAAGTACAATAATAATATTTTATTTGCAGTTCTGCTTGCAGTGACATCGATTTTTTTATACCGTACACAGAAAAGAAAAACAAAAAAGAATTCCCAATGCACCACTCATCTCTATATCTAGTTGCTGTTTTTGTTGTTATTCTAGCATTTAATACGTGTGTATTCATTAGATTTCCACTGAATTACCCGTAGACGTGCCCTGCACACCACCACCACATTATTATCTTCCCTCTCTCTCTCTCACTCTCATACAGCCAGAGAGAGTCACACGGAGAGTTTCTTTACAACCAATTAAACAAGCTTGTTACAGCATACTTTATTACTGAATGCATAACACACGCTCCTCCGCTTTTTTACAACAATATATTTTGTGTACAATATATTATGCATCTGAATAGTCAAGATCGCTTCACATTTTTATGAGCCATGCGCGTGCACGCTAGTCGCTGTGTACACATATTTTTATCTTTTATGTGTGTGTAATAAGCTGGTTGTTGGCTGTTGATGTAATCTCTCCCTCTTTCTCCGACTGTCTGCGTTTCTGCGATGCATTCAATTGCATTTTTTTCTCTCTTGACGATGATGTTCCTGATGACGCTTGTGATGACGATGTCTGTTTCCCAGAAAAAAAATCTGTTTACCATTTCCCGTTCATACAGACATCACGTTCAATACCGGATCCAGTCAACGACGACGTGCTTTGATAGACGTAGTATTTATGAAAAAACGATACTCGCCAGACGACTACTTACTGAGTTGCCCAACTGTAATACTACTGCGTTGACACTTTCTCGGATTCTTATTTAGTTTCAAAATCCTATCCCAATGATAACTGTACTTTGTAACTTTGTAACCTTTTTGCTTCTGCTGCTGCGTCGTTTATGTGGAAATTCAGTGTAGTATACTACGATATATTACATGATGCACTATATATTAACTCTGTTTTTAAAATCCCACGGGGATGGTTGAAAATAATAAATCTTTCCGCAGCCATTTCCACACAGGGTTTTACTTGCCCAATCTTGTTCAAAAAGTGTAACAACACAATAATCCATATCGTGAGCAAAAATAAAGAGAATAGATAGTGAACGAGAGAGAGAGAGAGAGAGAGAGATAAAATTGAGGCAACATCCATTATTCCATTTTTTCTTTCAACCGAAAGATCAAAATTAGCATTACCACACGACAGACACACGAAGGTCACAATTTGACAGAACAACAACTGTATCTTTCTTTTTGGGTTGGGAGTCTCTCTAGTAGTGTTGTCTGTCAGTCCTCTGTGTGTGCCAAAACTAAACCGTGAAAAATGGCAGTGGTAATGACGATGATGACGGTGGTGGCAATCTGGCAAATAATGAAAATAATGACGAGAATGGTAAAAACACATTTTTTCTTCGTCTTCTATCCCAATAGATGCTCAATGTATAATTGTTTTTATTCTTGGATATTGTATTTCGTTTTACTATGTATGAACGAGTTATTGCTGTTTGACGTTTAAAAAAGAAGTGATGGGGGATCTCGTATGATTTTCGGTGGTGGTATCAGTGGTGATGATAGCCTTGTAAGTTTTGGGATGCTGCTGATGATTATAGTGTTACGTATATTATGAACATTTGTGTACCTCCCTTGGCGTGTGCACTTTGTAACTTGAGTAGTTCACTAGCGTCACTAGTTCTCTCCGCACGCTGCCATATTATATCATTATACCCGCTTTTTTTTAAAAAAAAAGCTCAACCATAGCAAACGACGCAAAAAATGTCATCCTTTTGAGAATAATGTATGGTTTATCTGTGAATGTTTACTTGGTTTTTATTCTTAGAAAAAGTGTGACTCTCTGTTACATTGCACTCTTATCTCTGCATGAACTGAAAAATTGTATTACAGGTTGGTTGACGCTTTTATACTGCTGAGTTGATGTAATTCTACTTTTATTAGTTTTTATTATGTTATCCCCCGTCTAAAAATACGCAAACCCTCGAATAACAAACACAGCCAGAGAGTGAAGAGCATTGAGACCTCCAGAGACAGAGAAGAGTGGGACACAACCTACAGAGACATTATTTTATTGAGCTCTTTACATATTATGCTTTCTTTCATTTTTTTCTTATCTTATTCAGTAATCATGCTGCCGTTAATGGTGCCAAATTGAAAATAAATTGAATTTTAACCTTTCAACAAAACAGTAGCTTGTTTAAGAGAAGCGGTGTGTTCATGGTGTTTTTTTTCTTAGAAAATTTACAGCTCGTAAGGATGAAAATAGCCGTAACATTACAAGCTGTGAAAAAACAACTGGCGATATAGAGGCAAGAAGGTCAAAATAACTATATTTTTGCCACTCCACTCAATTCTCCGAATGACTTGCGTTACTGCTACTTTATACCATTATACTATCCATAGAGAACACGAATTTAGCACGTCATTATCATCAGCTTATCGTACCATTATAACGTTACGTTATGTTATTATTATATTAAAGCGTTATTTATGTGGACTTTTCGTTCAGAGCAGCTGTCAACTATTAATACACCAGTACGAGTACACTACCACCAACTAGCACCGTCAATCGAAAAAAAGCCCAGAGTTTTTTCTACTCTTCCAATAAAGAAAAATATTCACTTGGTTCGTTTAAAAAACGGACCAACCTTAAGAAATTTAACGTTGTGCCTGTAACTGCAAGTCTCCAAAACGGTCATTAAATTAAATCAATAATAACTTTTATCCTGAGTTTATTGCATTTTCTTTGCTTCTCTGCTGCTGCTGCCATCACTGACAGAAAAATAATCGTGACCTTTCACATTGAAAAATGAATAGAGCCGTGGGATGCTCTACTCATGATCCTCCTGATTAGAAAAAAAGCCTTCCTTCCACACTCCGTTTGCAATATAGCATTGAGACGACGACACGACGACTAACAGAAACCAGAAAAAAATGTGTGCAAAAAGAAAATGTACAATAAAAATAGGAAATAGACACACACACGTACATGCCAGCAAACACCACATGATATTTTTTAGGCGGATCAACACCAAATCTTCTTGTTTTTTTTGCAAGCTTACAAGCAGGCGCAAAAGTCACATCTTCTACTCCCATGCAATAATTTTTCAATTTCATTTTCTCTTTCTCTTGTATGCTTATTTTCCCTTGTAACGCTGCAACTTTACCATGATTATATTGCCCAGAGGGAAAACACGATTACCAAATGTACGTTTTAAGAGTGAAGACAGCTCTAGGGCAGTGCATGATAGTCTCATGTTTCATGATGATCGCACAGTCGTTTATTTTAGAGCAATAATAAAAGAATTGAAAAAAAATCCAATACGTTAATCCGTTTTGAATGATACGAATTTTATTCTGGTCAATATCATCACGCAAGTCAAACCAGCGCGGAATAAATAGTCCTCTTTTTCTGTGAATTTGTAACGTGTCTAAAATGTAAAAAGGAGATGACAGTTCAGTGTCATCAAGGCAGTGGCTAAGTTTTTGGTTTGTTGCCCTTTTCAGAGCAGAGCAAAACATGAAATATGAGAGATGTTATGTTCGTATCAGAGTAAACCTATGTATATAACCTATATTATGTGACTTCAATTCCTTCAAAGCAGCGACCCATGCAGACATACAAAGTTAAGTGAACCAAAAGTTCATGTGTCTATTGATTTCATCACAGCGTCACAGCCGCAGCCCATCTCTCACTTCAGTAGACAAACGGCATAACACCACCCCATACATCGTCATCCTAAATTTTTTATTGTTACGACAGTAATATGTCAATCTTGAAGTAATAATAATCGGATTAAAAAATATTGAATACTTTTGGTCGTTTTTTTACTCTTTCTTGAATTACTATTTGTTGTATAGAATGGTGATCAGTTGATGCTGCTGTTGATATTATGTGCGGACAGACAAAGTTGAACTATAAAACTGGACTGGACTCTTTTGTACCGCAAGTTACTGCGCGTGATGGGCTGATCATGATGATCACCGACAGTGAAAAAAATATGTGTACAATATAAAATAGTCTAACTGTCAATGACCGGTTTCAGGATAATAATGATGAGCTTCGTGTCACATAGGAAAGGAATAAAAAAATGCATCTTGCAAATTGCGGGGTTTATACCGCGTCACATGCAGAGAGAATCGGGAAGAATGGACGCATAAAAATGTGCGACGGAAAGAAATGGGTTGGGTGGACAGGACAGTGATGTAGAAATTGACAAGAGAACAATGTTGTGACGATGGATCAAGATGATGAACTTTGATTATTTTTTGTGATTGGTGCATCGACAGAATGACAGTGACAGCGAAACGGTGAATAGTAACGCAGAAGGAAAAATATTATTGCTTCATGTGTGAAGCTCAACTGACCGTTACATAGTATTTTTTTGGAAAACTTTTCACGTGAATCAGGCAGGCGTATGAACCAAATCATTACTTCAACTTTTGCCTAAAGACACATACCTGTCACGTAACTTGTCAAAACGTTGGTTGTCTTGTGTGAAAATTACAGAAAACAACGTCATGGAAGTGTTGTGAAGGAGCGTTATAATCACTGTTTTAATTTTATCAGCAAGGTTTTAATTACATTTTAGAACTGACTAAGATGATGATGCAGATAGACAGAAAAAAATTCTAATAATTATTTTGTAATAACACGTCGTTGCAGCAGTAGTTTATCTCAACTGTCCAATCTGCCACTTTTAAGCTTTCTTAGTAAGAAATCATAAAGTCTTTTCACGTTGTACAATGCTCATCTTGTCATTTTTTTGTGAAAAAATACAAAAAAATAAATAAAAGCCCATCATGATAAGCAGACACAAAAAATTGAAGGTGAATAAGAGGATTTAAATTTTGCATTTTTATTTCGGGTTTTCATAGAGTTATTAGACGCAGAAAATCTTTAAAAGGATTCAAGTTATTTTGGCTCAAGTGCATTACAAATGCATCACATGTCCATCTGGCTACAAGCTACTGGTTTACTTACTGCTTGATTGCCACTTGAGTTGTAGTGATCAAACATGCTCACCCAGAATTTTTTCTCTCGTGCTTTTCGTAGAATAAAATAAATTGAGAAAAGGTGTAAATGAGTCCACTAAACAGATAACGTGGAGAGTAGTGTGAGGTAAATGACATTGACGAAAGGACTTTGTTTTATTTAATACTAACTACTGCATCGAACTTTTTTTGTTATTATGAGTTTTCTGGTTCTTTTTGGCAAATAAAACGGTTCTTTGTAAAAAGAGAAAATAATATTTTTATACAAAATTTACTAATTTTAAATTAGGTTTAACCACTTCAGCCATACCGCCCTTAGCGCGTTCCTGCGTGGAGAGGTTATAACAATGAATTCAATGTTGGCGGTAGATTTAATTTATTGCACCTACTGCTGCGCTCTTTTTCTTTTGATCGAGTGTCTCTCTCTGGATGATTACGTATTCTGGACATGATCATTAAAGCAATTATCTCGCCAGTTTTTATTGTCTTAATATTGCAATATTGCAACAGTTTTCGAGTCGAGTACCTACCTACCTGCCAGCTGACATTTCTTTTAATTAAACCAAAACCTGACCATTGTAAAACAAATGGTGATGAAATCCTTTTTATCACCAACCAGCAAGTTATCCGACACTCTTCTCTCTGACTGTCTCTGGTCTTTTGTTTGTTAAGATGAGCCAATTAATTGAACAGGATACGTAATGCATTTTCTTGTGTCTTTGTGTGTGAGCTAGTTGTCTATTAGTTTGATCTTTTAATCAATAAATTTTTGATTGGCCTAATTTTTCTCCTGTTTTTTGTAGTGTATGCGCTGACTTTTGACTTTTGTAGACCTTTCGGTTAAGCGATTTTATAATGATGGTAGCCACCGGGCCACCACCCCACCGCCACCGCCGCCACACATCAGTCCATCTTTGTTGCGCGATGGTAATAATTCTTTTACAAGTTTTTGTATCGAAGCAGACTCGCTATGTGTAGAGTTTAAACAAACTCATGTCATTGCACAAGGCAAAAAAGGAAATTGTCACGTTCAACAACGTAATCAATTCCATCCCACACACCTGTTGCTACCTCATAAGTTAACCGTCTTGTCGCTTCATTTAAATACTGACCGTGATGATGATACTCCGGCGATGCTGATAGTAGCGATAATTCAGATAATTGAGACATGAAAAAAGGAACGACGTGACAGACAAAAGTATGCAGCATGCACATAATTGTAAAAAAATCTATTGAATTCCCCACACACAGTGAGGCAAACAAAAATTTGTATACAATCTTCTTTAAAATCAATAACCAGACTAGATTACTAAAAAGGACGACTTTTTACAAAAACTGGCCTACTGGTCTTTTTTGGTTGTGAATGCACGTCCATTGATTGTAAGTAAAAATCATTAATACCAAGCAAACAGATCATTACTAAGAAAAAACTAAATGTATGTAAGTAGGTGTCTGTCTGTCAGTCACTCTCTCAAAATGAAACAACTTTTTTTAATGTTCAAAAATCAATTGCATATTATGCATTTTTACGGGTGGAAAAACATGCCATATTTCAGTAGTTCATCACTCGCACTCACAATTACTACTGTTCAGTTGAGTGGGTTGAATTATTCAATTAAAACATAAAAAAATGAATCCATTTTCATAAATCAAAGTGTGCTCCGAATCTTCAAATACAGGGAAGAAACGTANCGTCACTCGCACTCACAATTACTACTGTTCAGTTGAGTGGGTTGAATTATTCAATTAAAACATAAAAAAATGAATCCATTTTCATAAATCAAAGTGTGCTCCGAATCTTCAAATACAGGGAAGAAACGTAGCAATTAAAAGACGAATTTTACTGCGTAGCCAGCAGCAGCACCCAAACTTTTTAAAACTTTAAATTGTATTCAAGTATGCAAATCATTATGATACACACTCATACTTCAACATTTTGTGGCAGTTACTCTTTTTTATTTCGTTTACCGTGTGCTTCTAAACCATATCAGGTTTCAGCATTTTCATGAAAAATACATTTTTCGTACTTTTATGTAAAACCAAGAACGTATTGGATTTCTAACGCCAAAAAGAGTCAAAGCGACTAAAGCGAGTCATTCATTGACATGCAAATTGTAACCTTTTCGCCATCAATATCACACACACACATAAATATACCTAAATACTCAAAAACCGGACTTAACAAAGTTGAAAGTTTTAATGTTAGGTGCTTAGAGCAAACACTTGAATTCTTCGGGTGCTACGATTTCAAGAATACTTTAAATTGGTTACTTGTTTCAAGCGCACTGCGCACTTGAACGAAAAGCTTCTGTATACCTAACGTTTTAAGGTGAAATCAACCATGTATTTTGTTCTCCCATGTCTGACATCTATCATTAGTGGACTTTATTTTTTAAGTTATGTGATCGATTCTTCACAATCCGGTAGGACAACCGACGGTTAAAAGACGAAAAGCGAAAAAAAATATACACAGGAGACATAAAACAAACAGACATATCATTCTCGTTTCTTCGTTGAACATTTTTAGATAATTTATTTTTTCGTCAGACCAGACAAGTAAAGACTTTATGCCTACATAAGTAAAGATTTGCACAACAAAAGTGTTGTTAATTTTCGAAATTGATAAAGTAGCAGAAATTAAAGAAAGATTACAGCATACTTCCTTGTAAATCGACCGAAAACGTAGTGGTATCAAGAAAATAGCAACACAAGTGGTGCCACCAAACCACATGCCCATGCTTCCTTAATCTCTCAAGATTTTTTTTCTTGTAGTCTTGTGGTCAATCACAATATAAAAAACAAGTACACAGTACACAACATGAATTTCCAATTAACCACATTTTAAAAGTACAATAATATGTAGACAAATGAAGG
>JAHZNB010005819.1:0-16586 GCA_027744295.1 Callyntrura guangdongensis
TGACCTATTGCCAATAAGGGGAAATGTTAATGGTTAACAAGGAACAACACTAAAAATGATAATAACGATATGTGTTTTATCTGTATCAAGAGTTTTATTGGTTTTTCTTTGCCGTTCCTTGAAACTACACAATAATATGATGACTAATGAGCAACAATGGTAAAACCCAGCGACTTTTCAGAAAAGCCCATTCTGTCACTATCAATAAGTTTTTGGTGGAAATTAACGATAACATTTTCTGGGCAAAGGTAATTTAATCCTCAAAATATTTTTAAAATGAAAATGAACAAGTTTGGTGGTTTTAAATGCGTCAGCTTGATAACTCATATCATAGTGCCTTATGAAAAGCCCTATATATACACATACGAACTTTCCCTTCCCTGGCTTGATTGACTTTTAAAGCAAGCAAAAGTAGTAAGTATTCGTATTCTGGATTGAAGTAGAGCTGTATGTTCTATGCATTTCGTGTAAAGCTGGTGGTGATGGCATCATCGCTTTCGAGAGTCGAGAACAAATCTTTCTTTGTGAAGGCAAAAAGGCAGACATGCAACCTTTTCCCCCAATATTAATGAATGAGTGTATACGTACTTCATAGTCCACAAAATGATCTCTCTGCTTTGTCGTCACTTACATTTTTGCACCGCTGAAAACGTGTACGTATTTCTCTTTACGTGGAGAAATGTAATTGTATGCGACACAGACGCACATGTAAAACCTCTATACCTATTCGTATTCATTACATATTATGCAACTAGATCGGTTATGTAAAGCTCATTTCGTTTTTTTGTAGTGGTAGCAAACTTTTGTTTTAAATAAATTAGGTAAGAGTTGCACAGCACAGCAGCAGTAGTGTGCAGAGATGCAGAAAGAAAAAACCTACGTGAAAGAAAGATATTAAAACGAAAGGCGGGTGTGCAAAGGCAGACATAATATACCGGCTTAATTGTAACTATAGAGACGCAGATGAAAACCTTAATATTGATATAAGTTGATTGAATTGGTAAGGTAAATACTTAATATTTTGGCTTGTCATTTCACTTAGTATCGCTAAACAACATGTGAGCTAATTTGGATAAAGTTTAAATTTTAAACCGACCCCCACCAAATGACCTCCAATGGAATTGTCCAAATTTGCTGAAATTGTATCCAAGAGATGCAACTACCCTAAGGTAAGCAAACTTTTGTTTTAAATAAATTAGGTAAGAGTTGCACAGCACAGCAGCAGTAGTGTGCAGAGATGCAGAAGTATTAAAACGAAACGAAAGGCGGGTGTGCAAAGGCAGACATAATATACCGGCTTAATTGTAACTATAGAGACGCAGATGAAAACCTTAATATTGATTTAAGTTGATTGAATTGGTAAGGTAAATACTTAATATTTTGGCTTGTCATTGGATAAAGTTTAAATTTTAAACCGACCCCCACCAAATGACCTCCAATGGAATTGTCCAAATTTGCTGAAATTGTATCCAAGAGATTCAACTACGCTAAGGTACCTGTGTGCCAAATTTGGGCCATTTTGGGTAGTTTAATTTTTGACCCCCCGAGGGTAGGCCAAATTTTCTGAAATTGTACCAAATAGATGCAACTACGCCAAGGTACCTGTGTTCCAGATTTGAGCCAAATCGGCTGAAGCGTTTGGCCTGTAGAGTGATGACGGACGGACAGACAGACACGACAGACAAACATGGTAAATTTAGGTTTTTCCAGAAAGTTTTTCATTTGAGTAATAACATGGCGTTTGTATGTCGCTGATGTTTTTGTCTGGTCGTTTTTCGAAGAAAATGTTTCGTAATAACGAGACTGAAGAAAGAACACCCTAGAATTTATCCATGATATTGATGACGATAAGATGATGAAAGGACGCACAAGGGAGTCAATAGTACGAGCAATCGAGCATGATGTAATTTGACGATGTTGAAGTCGATGAAGATCTAGTGTACAAAGAAAAAAGTCGCGATCATTTGGTCTTGAGGTTAAAAAGATTGCCTATGAACATGAAACATGAAAATATCAATATTTTCTTTAAATGTGTTGTGTTTATCACTGTTGACAGTTGGCAGTTACCACATCATAATATAGATTATAACATGTAATACGAACAATGGCGTAATTTATGGTGTAAAAAATGGCTAAAAATAATTGTGTTTTCCAAGAACGGACCAAACGTTGAGATAAAAGTTTCCTGCAATACTAACCACGACCCATAATTTAATATGTACCTACATAAATAGAAGTGTACACCAACTACCAACCAGTCCTATTTTTGGATATCTTGAAAAGACAAAAAAATTAGAACTAAACCATATTTCTCAAGTTG
The DNA here is from genome assembly GCA_027744295.1 of Callyntrura guangdongensis. Lineage (NCBI taxonomy): Eukaryota > Metazoa > Arthropoda > Collembola > Entomobryomorpha > Paronellidae > Callyntrura > Callyntrura guangdongensis. Next base: position 2,321 of record JAHZNB010005819.1, read on the forward strand.
TACGTTCCAATATGGAATTATACTCTTGAGCATTGCAAGTATTGCAACGTTGGGTGGGAGATAGAGAAAATGCGTGTCATGCATGTCATTAGTCATTCATAGAAAAGAGGACGAAAATCGCTACCTCTCTGTTTGATTTACTGCTTTTTGTATTAGTGCCAATATTGCAGGTTGTATTTTTTCCAAATGAAAAAGTGTGATTTTGACAAGTTCTCAGCAGGAATAAATAAAAATCGAAAAGGTACGTTGTTTGCACACATTCAAGATGTCATTTGGAAATACGTCGATCAGATAAAAAAATGTTCTTGTCAAAATCCTATTAGAGCAAAGGTTATCATGATGTATTTATGATTTATCGATCGTGACGCGACTCGTAAAAATGAAGGTCAATGCAGTTCAAAACAATACGCTGCAGTATTGTGACTTACGTATGGAAACAATAATGCACTCACATTCAATATATTTCATCCAAGTAAAGTATAAAGTATATTGGATGTTCTATTTTTGTTCTCTGTGAAATGTTAAATAAATACAATTATATATTTTTCATCCAAGTTATGGAAAATTAAAATAGAAAAGTTTAGTGGAGGGGGTTATGGGAACATTAGGTGTGAGTTATGCACGGGGTAAAATCCGGTGGCGAATGAAAATGGTCAGATTTAAAAAAAAATAAGATGACTAATAATGAAGGGGTTTTCTGATGGTTTTCTAGTTTTTCATGCAGGTTTTGTACGAAACGTGGGACTATATAGGTTATTTGTCGTGGCAGTTGCCAATTTAAAACTAAGATTTTTTTTAGTATTTAAAGTTTTGTTGGCTGTCTGATGAAGAGCGACTGTCTTAGACCATCATCGTATGCTCGAACGAACTCCATGCTTTTATCGCTCTTTCACGCGTTCATATTTCCTTTCACGTCAAATGGGTCAAAAAGAGTCGTTACCTGCCAAAAAGCAGGCGGCACTAATCAACGGCACATCTCAAATAAAAACTGTCATGCCCTTTCCTCGTCTCGGCGCTGACAACGGAAAACGTAAAGGAAATGAAAAACTGTCCCCTGGTTCGTCGCAACTGGTGTTTCGAAAACACGTAAAAAAGCTTTTGAAAGCACTCATTAAAACTGTCATTCCTTGTCATAAAAAGAGCAAACGTTATTACAACGCCAATACAAACAGTACAACTGTCATGTCAATTCTAAGTCCGAGCCCACTGTTTGACGGCTTTGGTGATGCCGACAGAAACAGAAGAGCAGTCGTTGGGATTCCCGGTAGCGCAAAATTGTCTTCATCTGAACATCAACTACACTGGGTTCGAAGCAAGCACTCGTCCCTTCTAAGTTACGCCCTCAGCAAGCTGGCGTTTTTTGCTCGTCGCTCTAAAGAAAAATTGGGGGCAACTGAGACAACCACTAAGGAAGTAGTGCGACGCATAAGCCTCTCTGAGATGGCAAACAACAAAGCTCTCAGGTTGAATCTACTTCAAAAACTTCTCACCAAGCACTCCTCCATGCAGATGGTAAAATTTGAAAAGCTTGCTGCTGATCAAGTTCTGCCGTTGAAAAAATGTCCGTCTCCAGAGGAAATTTATAATAGAAATTTGAAAAAATTTGAGACTTTGGTGTTACTTACCGCATCAACCTCTTCCTCGGCAACTAGTCAAGTCAGCACAAAAGTATCAAAAACGACGGCATCCTCGTATCCCACAAATATGAGTCCATCTGATGTATACAATAATAATTTGAATCTGGCCTCGGGTGGGAGTGGTAGTCTGGATGAAAATTGTAATCCACCGCTAAAGCGACTAATTTCCACGTCTAAAAATCAAGTTGTAGTGGACTACAACTTTCTAGAGTGGGTCAAGAAGAAAATGAACTTTTCGGCAACGGCGACAGCCGAGACAGAAACTACAGTTGGGAAAGTGCAGGTATCAACCCAAGGTTCCTCGAGCTTGAGCACCTCAAACTCCCTCCCTAAAATAACGTCGCATACCAAGTCGCATACTAAGACCAACGCTACTAACACCCGAACCCCCACCACCATTACCTCCACGACCACTGCCACCAGCAGGCCAAGTAAGTTCACTTTTTTGAAGAAGGGCAGTCATCATCAGAGGAGTAACGCTAGTGGAAGGAGTACACGGGGCACGACGAGACATAAAACGGGAACTAGTACAACGCGGACAACCGAATCCGAAAGGTTGAATGGAAGGCGATGCGAAAAGTGCGGACCTTGTGCAGGCAAAGGAGCCTTGGCTGGGGCACCACCAGTGTATCTAGATTATGGTGAAGGTGGTGCCGCCAATTCACCCGGGGGCGCGTGGAAAACAAAACGAAAAGGGGATCCGATAATGGATCGGTTAAAAAATGTTGACGTTGTTGAGCAAATGACGTACATGGTGCCCAATGAGGGACAAGGGGACTGCTGCAAGGAAGAAGTTACTGGGGATGAAGAAGATGATGATTGTGAGTACTATGCAGTGTGTGAAAGTTGCGGGGAGATGGAGCCTGTACCAGAAGCACTGCAAAAGGAACTGAGAAGCAACAGGAGAAAGAGAAAAACAAAAGTTGATAATACGCCAGTAACATATAGTAGGAGACAACGGTTTAACTTCAAAAGTAAAGGCGAAATGGATGAGGATGGTCCGCCGTATTCGTATGACGGACTTCACTGTCCTGGACAAGGATGTCGATGTTCTTGTTGCGTTGCAGGACTCAGGAGAGATCCCGAGTTGGTCTAGAATAATGTTTCAATTATCTTATCGTCAAAATTGTCAAAAAACCTGACGCAAACGCAAAAATAAAACATGCCAATTTTCTCTGTAGTTGTGATTGCAAATGCTGTCAGTCTATGGGACCTGCCCGAAAATGTAACTCTTTTGACGAGATTCCCGTTGGTAAAAATCCACAAATCCGGCGTATTCTTTGTCCTGAAGAGGAATGTGCTCGGATTCGGGAAACATGTCACAAGATGATGCCAGATAACAGCGGGCTGTACAATTATGACATAGACACCCAAATGTTTGAAGTACAAGTTCCAAGGACACCTACTCCCATTGTGGTAGAAGTGGAGGTTCCAACTCCCTTAACTAAACAACAGCTGCTGGCCCTCGGCAGGGAAGTTCAAGAAAAGAAACGAAGAGGTATTGGAGTGGATGCCTACTGCCCACCACAAGAGCAACAGGCTATGTACTTGCCTCCCATTTATGGTCAATGCAATCCGCCCTGTGTACCAAACTGTTGCCAACCTTGTTGTCAACCGTGTTGCGGAGAGACTGCAGCGAACGCCGATGAGAAAAATGAGGCTACGTCGACCTACACATACGGTTCGTACAGTTCATTTACTACAAAATCGAGAACACCACACTCGACTTCAAAGACTGGAATGACGGCACCAACGGCCTCCAAAATGTCCAAAGGAACAAAAGCGACCTCGAATGATAACGAGAAACTGCCTTCGACTGATGATGCTCAGTCAAAACAAAATAAGGTTGCAAAAAAAGTATTGACCAAGAAAACATCATCTTCGGAATCACTGCCTACCTTTTAGCAAAAGTTGACAAAAATAAAATAAAGTACATTTACAGAGCCACTCTTGTAACATTGTTTATTGACGGTGATTGTATAGAAAAACATTTTTCTAGGACACGATGAGAAAATTTACACAATTCTTGTGAAATGAAAACTTACAATATTATTACTTTTTGTGTCATAATAATTTGCAATTATAATTACTAGTGCATTTTATACTGATTTACTTTATGAAAATGTTGAAAATGGGCTGCGCTGCTACCTACCGACCAGTCGAAGGGTTAACACTAAATTATGCGAACTACTTAATAATTTATACTACTGAGCTACATACAACATACCTGAGTACATATGAGAACGATAATTAAGTAGTTGGTAGTAAGTAACAAAAGTTTTTAGTAACGCTTATTTTAATTTTTATGGTTTAATAATTAATGGTAGATGCAGCGTAAGTGTTTCCGTTTCAACATTAAATTCTGCTCGGCACTCTTCCTGATGAATATCAACCGGAACAAAAATGTCCAGAGAGCCCACAGGGGAGTCTACAAGAATACGATCAGCGCCTAGAGTAACGGACAGCTTTTTGGGATTGCGTAACTTTGGGATTTTGATTTCTGCTTTGGCTACATCCCCGGCTAGTTGGGTGATACTGCACTCTAGTTGACTATCGTTGGTGGCTACCTCTTCGACAAGTATTTTGCTAGTTCCATTTGTTGGCGTGGAGGGCACAGACATAGAAATAGAAGGAGTATTGGTAGAAGTGGCACTGGGAGAAGCACCGTGACTTTTACTACCGTTAGGAGATTTAAGTTCCACAATGGTTGGCTTAGCTCGGACAAATTGTGGATTAAGCTTCCCAATGGACTTTTTGTGAGTGAGAATGGTGTAATTGTTCTTTTCCAGGGAGAACTTTAGTTTTTCGTCGATGCCCTCCATAGATATAACTATGAGGAACGTGCGGTATACCTCGGAAACAAGAATACGCTCTTCAAAAAGTTTTGTATTGATGATTACATCCACGGCAGAGCATGGATTACCCTTGTTGTCCTTTTCTTCGTGCTTCTCTCCAATGGACATGGGCATCCGAAGATTCCCACTTTCCTCGTCAGTTCCATTGGCGAGAATGTTAGCCACTTGGTCGTCAGGATAGTCAAAATCAGGTTCAGGAACTTCATTCGACTTACAAATATTCACAAAAACCTTTGTACGAGTTAGTGTATCAAAGGTTTTTACACAGAGGCCTGAAATGAGAAAGGATAGCTTGCCTTGTAAATAATATTCTCACACAGATAACCATAAAGACTACAAGCACATCCATTACTTACCAGGAGTAGGGATGATGAACTTGCACTGGGATTGTTCTCTTCTATCACTTGGGGTAAATAAGGGTCTGTCCTGCACCAATGCCGTAAAGCCATCAACTACAAGCACATCCATTACTTACCAGGAGTAGGGATGATGAACTTGCACTGGGATTGTTCTCTTCTATCACTTGGGGTAAATAAGGGTCTGTCCTGCACCAATGCAGTAAAGCCATCCCCACCACCACCCTTAAAAATCCAAATTCCATTAAAATACTAACAACGCATTCAACATTGTCACCACTAACGATGAAACCTAATAATAATAATTTTACAGTCAGTTTCTGCTTTTACCTGGGTATTTAGTAAGCCATCACCACCACCAATCAACAAATTCCGGGTAAATATTGAGTCATCGATATCCAGGAAATTGGACATCCTTGTGAATCAAGTCAAGGAGAATCACTTCAAAAGCTTCGACAGTTTTCTCGGATTCAAGTTATTTTAAATATCTATCTACTATCCAATCCAGATTTTCTTCACAAGCCAGCAATAAATCAAAACTAATAATTTTAGAATTGTCGAATATTTTCCAAAAAATATTTTTCCTATATTTACTATGCATATACTTGTATGTACTAATCTAATTTCTCAAAGCATTCAAAGTCTAATTTGGGGATTTTCCCAGACGATTTATCGATTTCAAAGAGATGTAAACAAAGTATGAACGAAACAAAAAAAGTGATTTTGCTCTCGTCGTCATCAACTTCTTTCTCGTTCGTTCGCTCGCTAAGTCGCTATACTAACTTGATGAATTTCTGGAAAGTGGCAAAATAAAACATGTGAGAACGAACAGCCGCCGCGTTTCATGGTGCCCCAACTGTAGACTTGTGTCTAACGCTCTGCTAACACGATGAACTCGTTAGTCGTTGGAGTGACTTAAAAATCAGCCCCTCTGTGTAACATGCAAAGTATGTTATGAAAATTTCAAATATCTTATCAATCGATATCCTTTTTAAAAAATTTTATTTTCACCTTTACAAACATTAACGATTTCACACATCTTTTCAAATCACAATCACACACACATTAACATGCTGGCAATATTATTTGATTTATGTAGTAATTACGATCCTCGTCAACCTGTCACTATAACCAATATGGTTCCTTTTCCGATGCTGACTATTTTCATAAGTTTTAAATCTAAACTATAGTCTTGAAAAAAGACGGATATCTATCTACTATACGAATTATGTGTTATAATAATATACAAATACAATCACACCCACCTTCCTCTCATACAAGTTGTAAACTCGCGTGCACAGAAACCATGTACCACCGAGTACCATAGTACATAATCAGTCGTATCCATTCTAGTAACTACACAATAATTTGACTTAATGATTTTGATAATCTATCATGTGATAATGATAAATTTTGTTTTGAAGTCCAACTTTTCAGAAATGTTACTCTTGCTCCTGGCCTAGAGGTGATTAATTGGTTAATAATGAATTTATATGACAATAATAGTTAATAGTTGTTTAAAAGACAATGACAAAATGAACTAGTTTCTATCCTGTTTATTACACAAAATGAACTAGTTTCTAAACAGAAATAATAATTGTGGCGTTAGTGTTTTATAATATATGTACTCTGTGATCTTTCTTCTTCTCGCATGTTTGAAAAGCTAAAAACTGTGCAGCTAAATCTTGAACAACCACAACCACGTATGTAATGCATACTTCATGGATGTCAAATTCATAAACATTTCCATGATATTGATACCGTATATAATTATAAGTTTTGTTGCCTCATTTCAGCTAGATTTCGTTATTTTAGCATATTTATTGTTAAATTCATCTCGAGACAACTACAAGGGGCTTGTAAAAGTGTGACATACGATGCTAATTTAAGAATTTTATATTTAAATGATTTTTGATAATATGACAATACATTTTACACTGATTAAATATTAAAGATGTACACTGACGGTTGTTTTTTAAAATTTATAATGCTACACACAATACAATTGATCCATCTCTCTGTTCACATTCAATACGTCATGCCACCTATGTATGTCGTTAATATTAACATTAATCCAATAACATAAGAAACTCTTTTAAGGATAAAATGTTTGTAGAAAGTACGTAGACGGTAGTGGTTACAGACAGGGGTTAATTTAGCTAATTTTTGATATACTTAATACGCTTTACATGATGATAGCACTAATCATTTGAGGAAGTAGTAATCATTGTATAAACGCCTTTTCAGGTATTATTACTACATACATACTTAGTTGTAAGGGTGAAGGTATGATTATTATCATCATGGTGAAAAACGAAACCTTACGGGTCATTCAATGTTCATAGGTACGTCGTTCGCAGCACCGGTGGACGTATCGCTCTGCACGGACTCGTAGAGCGTTTGAAGTTCTTGACTGTTCCGAATATGGGCAACGAATTCCATCAGCGGAATGTGCTTATCTGTAGCAATGAAAGTGGATAATAAATCGGTTAATCCTACAAGAATTTTTGCACAAAAAAATAAATGTAATATATTTTTCACACTGCTCACCAGCATCAGTAATTGAGCTCAACGCACTGACCGCTCTCAAAGCGGCCCTCTTGAGTTCATCCTGTTTCTCATACTCTTGTTTTACAGAGTTAGCCTTGACTTTCATTGTGACGGTATTCTTGAGAGGTTCAATGAGTCGGTCCAGTCTTTGAATTACTTGTGAGGGGCAGAGCGATGCCAGCCTGGCTACCATCAAGTAGGTAAGCATTTTGATATCGTAGTGATCACGAAGTCCATTCTCAACATGTGTTAAGAAGTCTCGGATGTCCAATCTGTCCAGACAGGAATCCAGGAGAGTATACATACATTCAAAAGCAGCTTTTCTTAAGTCAAGACCATCGTCTACAGAATGTTTGAACGGGCCCATTTCTACTTCTCGAATTAACTCTTTCTACAGGGAAATCACAAAAAGTTATAGATTACAATTTTAATTTTAAATTTTACATGTATACTGTAATTTTAATAGCTAATGTACTCATTGCTCTTACCCTGACTTGGGTTTCAACATATAATTTTGGTAGCAGCTGAGGTAAGCATGAGCAAACAACGCACTCCAAATATCCTCCGTGTATATAGAAATGTTAACATTTTGTTGTGCAGAGATTATCTGTAAAAAAATAACGAGGTTTCATTTTGATCTACAGCAAAACCAAGATGTACCTACATGTAATGCAATTTGAATGATTGTACATTGCACCTCTTTCAAAGCGTGAAGAAGAAGGTACTGTTTTTTAGGCTGCTGTTTCATCTCCTTCAACAAAGCTGGCAAGAATGATTGCAAATTTCCAATCGTTACTGAACCAAATGCATATGCCGCTGCCGTTTTGATTTCTTCTGAAGGACTGGAAAAACACTGAAGAATCTCCTGTCGTAGACTACCAAGCTGAGAGAGGTCACTGCAAAATTCCCAAAATAAATTATCTCCTGAATTTGAAAATCACAGCCTTAATTTCACAAAAATATTATGTAAACGTTGCTTACACATGTCGCCCAATTTCACCAATAGACAACAGCGCTATAACCACTTCAGTATCTTGTAATCCAGGTCCTTTGGACAGATCTTTAGCAAAGCTATTTGCCACCGCTAGAGCTTCCTGGTGTCCCGACTCCACACTTATTACGGAAATGCATTTAGCCAAACTGTAAAAACTTTGTTTATGGTGTGCTCCTGCATTCGTGTCGGCCTTAGAGGGACTTAAAACGGTGTCAGGTTGGAGAAAAATGGAAAGGAGGCTAGTAGATTGATAGTTTGGAATGTTGGCCTTTACCAGCGCCTTGAGGAATTCCATAAGGGCACCCAATGCAGCGCCCTGCATCAAAGGTGATCTAACAAGTACCTTAATTGATGGCATGCATACAATCGCAGACTGTTCTAAAGCTCGGGTTTGGTATACTGCAATCGATGTCATTAATTGCAACGCTTGTTGGGCACAGTGAAGGTCCCCTTCACTGAGAAGTGGAGGTAATTCGTTTATCACATTCTGGAGCATGCCACTTTCACTCAGACTGTACCTTTTCATGAGTGTGTCAAGGAGATTCAAGGTAGCCAACTTTAGGGCCCGCTGATTTTTTCGGAGAAATGAAGCCAAGACGGTGACGGCTTCACCAAGAACTTGTTTCAGGTCAAGATTTACTAACTGAGAGGACGCCATTAAATTTATCGCCTTCACAGCTGTAAGTCTAGTAATCTCATTCTTTAGACGCTCAAGGAAGATGGGAATGCAGGTACCCCATTCTGGCTGAATGTATGCTCCCAGATGTGCTAGTAAAGTGGCCATTGTTGTAATGGCAGTTTCCTTTACCTCTTGATCAATGTCGGTAGCTTTGAGACGTCGTAGGACAATAGGGTAAATCTGATGTGCTATTTGGGCTGCATACGGATGCTCAGAGTTTTCACTTCGAACAACTTTTACTAAAACTTGGAGTGCCAAAAGAGCCTCTGCTGTAACTTTGTAAAAGGTGTCGCCAGCACAGGTAAGTAGGGCCGGAAGAAGGGTTTCCACATGCGGTTGCACCACTTCCACAGGATGAGAGGACATAATACAATACACAAAACTTAACGTGTACGTACGGACGTTTGATGTAGAATTTTTGTCACTGTCAAAACCACAATAACAGTTCAAATTGTCAAACATTGTCTTCAATCCATTCTTTTAAATAACTGGAATAATTAGATTCTACACTTACGACAAACAAACAAGGATTCCATTCATCATGTTAGCTAAAAATGGCGCCAAGCATCCGGGCAAAACTCCAACCAATTCTGACAACAATTGCAATGCAACCTGTCGACTTTTTATATTCTTTTCTTTCAACTGCTTCTGAACAATTTTTACCAACTGAGGTATCTGCGAATCCAAAGAATTGACGGCTGCAGAAGCTTCTGGACTTGGAGGAAGTCCAGTGAGTCTAGATTCATTTAAAGCTGACACGGCTGGCTTCGTCATACGAAGAAGTGCTCGATACGCACTAAACACATCACATCGAACATTTTCCTCTCGTTCACGAAAACGAACAATCAACATTAATGAGACGTTTTGGTAAATGTAGAGAAGCATATCGGGTCGAGACACAATTACGGCTTCAATACACTTTGCAGCCGCTCTTCGTACCTAAAATGCATGATTGTATATAAATGAGTATTACATAGATGACTCTGATTGATTGACTAAAATAAATTGAACATATAAAATAAAATAAAATACAACAATTTTAATGTATTACTTTCCAAGACATATCGTCGTCATCCGAGTATTCGTCCTCTTCTTGTTCGTCTTCGTCGTTCTGATCATCATCTTCGTCCCCTGTGGTAGTATCCATACTCTCTTCATTCAATGGGTTAAATCCAGAACACTCATCATCATTGTAGTTGGGATCGTGAGATATCAGCTTAACGCATAGTTGTAACACGCTTTCCAAGTGACCAAAAGTACCCATTTCTTGTGGACAGCGAGTCACAAACACTTCTAAAGCTTGTAAAGTGTTTTCTTTTAATTCATCCTCCTCACTGTTCTGACAAGCTTCCATAAGCATTACAACAACTTGATCAAGGTAGTCTGCAAACCGCTGACCAGCATTTTTGCAAACTGTCGCGCAACACTGAATGTAAGTGTTGGCATGGCCGGTTTTTATCCCTTTCTGCATCTCATCCACCAAAAGACTAACCATTTTCTGGTAGTGAGCTGCACCGCAAGATGCAGCCAAGTGACCTAAAGCAACCACTGTTCTTTTCCTGACTGCTTGTCGCCCTGAATTTAGCTGTGGAAGGAGAGCGTCCAGCAGCATAGCGTGATACTGTTGCAAAATCGCTCCAAATCTCGATAACAGATCGCCTAAAATATCTAGAGCTTCCAATTGAACTGTCACATCTTCTTGCTAAAAATCAATAAAATCAGTAAGAAGATTACACTTTTGTAAGATCATTTAACTGCAGAGTAACTGGGTACAAGTACAAATTAAAGATTACGTTAGATACATACACATTTATGTCAACGTGTTTATTTACCTTTGAAATGGCTACAGTCAATTTTCCAATAATTTTCTTACAAATTACAGTTGCTAACTGTTGAGATGTGAGGGGGAGCTCGGTAATGACAGTTTTCAGACCAATCGAAGATATATCTCGCAGCTGCTCTTTGTCTCCGGTCATGTTTGTACACAGTGTGTCAACTATAGTTTCAACTTGCGGTTCCTTCACTTTGGCCACCAGTGGCCCCAAACTATAATACATTAGGACGAAAAATAATAATAAAATGGTCTAGGCGATTTTACCTTTTGACAACTGTAGAATGAGTAGCAAGACTCACCATTTTACTGCCAAATTCTGGACTTCTCCATTTTTATCTTCCAGCAATTTCAACAACATTCGTACAACTTTGCGTTCTGAATCATCATCCAGCTTAATAGAGTCCTTTTGCAACTCTGACATTAAATCATTGGTAGCCATAAACCTGAAGTCTTTATCACTGGACGTCATCTAAAAAATTAGCAAAGTTAGCAACTCAACATTAATTCACAAAATTTACAATAAATAATTAGAAACGTGAAGAAAACTTAAAATCTTTACTACCATAAACTTGGTTATATATTAAATAATTACCTTCTCCAGAAGATTGGCAATGTGAAATGATACCGTCGACATCCTGACTGCTATGATTAACTCAGTCTTCCAATGAAAAATGTACCCTTACTGTTGCCCGTACTATTTTCCGGACTCTGCACTGAAAATCGAATTGTTGTAAACAAAAAAGTTTCACTTGAAATACTATACAAAATATTATACACTTTCATACATTCCTTCACAAAAATTTCACCGGCTTCTATAAACCACTACTATGATAGTCACACACAAATAGCCTAACAATAACTTCTTAAACCACTGTGAAGACAAGAAAACAAACACCGACAGCTGACAGCACCTACTAATTGACATTAGTTTAAATAGTAAATAGAAATAATAAAACCACCTTCCTTATCCTTACCTTTGCACAGCACAACCAGTCAGTCTCACACAAAACACAGGCGTCCGGTGGCAGATTTTGACACCGCTTGTTGCAACTGCAACTATTATTAACTCACTTATTCACCTACTTACTACGCAGATGACAAAAATCCAAATTCTTCCTTTCGAGGAAAAACTATACCTGTGATAATTAATGACTGACAACCCGTGATAAACATAGAATTTAGTTTTAATTGAAAAAATGTTTTTACAGTCCGTTATATACCCTCTGAAACAACATTTTTAATTTTCTCAACTTTTGCAACTATAATCTGGCATTTACTTCGATTATGATAATAGATGAACTTAAGATACTAAAAGCTAAATGTAAAGAGATGAGATGGAAATGAAAATGTACACGAATTTTGTAATTTTTGGAACGGCACGGTTTTTTCTTTTTTCTTATCCTGTCCCTATCCTTTAGTGTCTAGTTCTAGTAAAGCGCTACGAGTCTCAAACAATCATCATCGTCTTATGAGGATTTGACTCTCGAGTTCTGCTACTCTGCTTGAGTTTTTCAAACGATATCCGATATATAGTCAGGCATTACTGTTGTCTCTTGTGTAGTCGTCGTCGTCGTGTCGTGTGTTTGAGTTGCTGATATGATGCTGAAGTACAGTACCCATAACTTCAGCATACCTATTTTATCCGATTCTTCCATCCGATGGATGTACCAAAAATACAGCCACTTTTTAGCTTTTTAGCACTATTCAGCCAACCTGAGAAATGTATAGGTAATAGGTATGTGTCACTTCGCGTGTGTATTTATGTATGCTACCGCTGCCGGCCAGAGTTTTTAGTTTTAAGTAGAAAGAAAGCAGAAGAGAGTTTGTGTAGTTTGTTCCAGCGTCGTCCGTCGGATGAGCTTTTTCAGCAGCATCTCTTTGTATTTACTAGCACGCACGGACTGCTGCTGCTGGAAGTAGTAATGGTATTTCTGTTTGCAAGTTGTAACTTCGACCAATACTAATGATAATGATGATATAAAAGTGAGCATGTATGAAATGAAAGTGAGAAACATTACATTCGCATTTTCGCATCCCGATCCGGAATTCATCATAATATATCGTTGTGATTATGATTTTGTGGAGAAACAACTCTGTCTATAACGGTCATGCCACAGGGCGACAGAAGCATTGATAGTAGGTTAGGAGTTTACGTTACTAGTTTCATTCATTTTTGGCGATTAGTGTACAGGTTTATTTATAATTCAAGCTTTCGTTAGCTTTTCATTAGCTTTTTCAAGAGTAAAGTCTACATAACGTAACCTCATCCAATTTTTCATGTAACTGTCAACTGTAGCTCTCGTTTGGGCTGAAAAATTATGAAAAATTCTCATAATTAAATTCTGGGTTTGAATATGTTTTGAGAGGGATTTGGGGTAAAAATGTTGAGGTTTTTAAGTCCAACGTATACTCGTCCCATTCGAATCCAATATTACCCCATCCCACAGCCCCAGCTAATAACCGATGTGGTCCAATAATCGGTTGGGGAAAGTTACTGCACAACTAGAGAGAGTTACTAACTGAAAGGAAAGTATACGATTTAAAAAATACTAGCGTACTTTGATTTTAATTAATATCCATAAAATGGGCATACATATATTTTTTAAAGGGTCTAGGCTGGTGATGCCCAAAGTCGTGTCCAGCCATACTGTTGTTTATTCTCCTAACTGGAAAACTCTTGGAAAACTATTACATACTGGTTTGTCTTTCTAAAATCATGACGAAGTTTTTTTTACACAACCACTGATATTAGCTGATAGTGGACACACTTTCTTTCCATTAAATTTTGCACAGCGTGTTCATTTTGTCGTCAAGAAAGATAAATCTACAATCTAGATACTACAAAAAAGATAAATGTATTCGGGGAAAGTGAGACAAGGATCACTATTGAAAACGCCGTTACTAAATTGTACGTTATAGATCGAGCTGACAATATTGTAAAGTCTTTAAGTTTTTCCTGTCATGCAAATGTAAGTAGTCACTAGTGAGTACCATTACAATTTACAATCTACAAACGACTATCAGCGTACATTACGGTATGCATTTGCATTATGTATGTTTTTTCCGTGGATATATTATTATGCAGTTTTTAGTAACGGCTACCAGCCAAACATCCTTAGTAGAACAGACTACACGGAGAGAACTATCACATCGCAGGGTAGCAAACGGCGTTCACATTTGACGTCTGGAACTGGAGAACCCACCTCGCTGAAATGACATGAGAAATATGTATGCAAAACTACCAAAGTTGTACATCTTTGGTAAAAATCAATGTCAAAATAATGAATTTTTTAAAAGATGCAAGACAAGATGGGTTTTATATTTATTATTATTATGTCATTGACATTTTAAGTCTTGTCAC
>JAHZNB010005820.1:0-10487 GCA_027744295.1 Callyntrura guangdongensis
CTGTTTCACAATAATTTGCTCATATGTGTGCATTCATGCATTTCTCTTCCGTATCCCTACAGACAAGCCACCTTTCCCAGACCGAATAACAATCACGCTAAAAGCAGAACACACGCTTTTGCCTCGTATATTATCCTGGCTCGGTGACGAAATTGCCGTGTGGTAATTGCGAATGCTGTGTTTGTTCAAAACCGAGAGAAACAACTTGACGTAAACTACAACAAAAAAGAAGCAAAGCAGCAACAGTCAAATAACAACACTTTACATCATGCATGGGATGCCGGGTGCAAAATTTACAAAAAAAAATCTTCTTTCCGTGTCATTGGCATTACCATCTATATCATCCTCGTACCGTGTCGTGTAGTAGAAGAAATTGTCGTCGGCAAAATAACGGAACGCTCAAGGGATTATAAAGATATTTCAACGTAATACGACAACTTTTATGCAGCAAATTCGATTCACACAGGTTGACATAGTTGATTGCACTCCACATATGTTTTACCATGATGTCTTAATATGTTCCCATATAATCGTCATCATCACTTGCCTAATAAAACTTTTATACTATTTCCTGTACGTAGTTTACGTTCTCGACGTAAATATTCAGAGCTGCTAATATAGACATGTACCGTTGTAAATTGTCGAGTGTAAATGCGGAGGACACATCACCAGGAGAATGCACGCGGGCACCAATCCAAAACAATTTTTCTTATCACGAAAATAAATGCATTAAATTGCGACAAGCAAACTAAAAAATAGCAGAGTGGGATTAATCTCATTACAAGATCGCCCTCAGAAATTGACCTATAAGAAACAATTGCCAGAAAAAAATGAGACAAGCAAAGGGAAGAAAATACTCCTCTGCTCTGTCTCTTGTTATTTTGTTTCTCTTTTGTGACTCTCAGATTCCCCTCTCATCTCACTACACTCCTCCGATTTCGGTTCTTCCGACCACACAAAAATAATGAGAATTTGCAGTTCCTTGTGTTGCCTTCAGAGCAGTAGTATTAGTAGCCGTGTGTGTTTCTCGGTCTTGTACTTCATAAACAAACAAAGACAAATAATGGTAATCCTAGAAGCCATTATTATGAGAGCAAATCAGGTGGAACGCTTCAACACTCAAATAAGAGAGGGAAAAGCGAAAAACAACACCCATTGTAACGAACCAGTTACACGAGAATCAAGAACAGCAGTACAGCAACGTTTACTTTGCTCGTTGTTTGAGGGCAATACAGTGAGAAGGAGAGAGAGAAAGACATATTTGACGACAACAAGAAGAGTATGCCAAGCAGATGACTCCATATGTGTGTATACCTTATGTGTCTGTGTGATCTGATTTGACGTGAAATGTGAAGACCCAGTTTATTATATCTTTCTCTCTACTCACTCAAAATGTTTACACAGATCTCATCACAAATATCCTCTCGACTATATAAACTGTTGTGAGAAAAGACAAAAAACCAAGGGCAATATATCCCCAATTGGTTGGTATATGAGAAGCTATTCGGAAGAAAACGGGGAAAGTCACGTGTCCGTCCGCTGTCTTTCTTTCCTTCCTTCTTTATCGCTTCCTCTCTCCATCGGTACCTGTACAATGTTTAATAGCAGCAGACACCAATTTTTTTATCTGCCCACTTGTTCAAAAAATAGGTACGTGATTAGAGAGAAAAATTGGATTGGTGTGTGTTTTGCGTGCGTATGTGTATATTGTGTGTGTATGGCATGCACGTCAGCGTCGGTAAAACATACAGGAACGTGTTTGTAAGTCATCAATTCTTTACCTTTTCTCTCTTTTTCCTACCATCAACATCTCCCATTGCACAGTGCAGCCATTACACCCACTTTTTCTTGTCTTCTTAAATTAAACAAGAAAAGTCCAACTGGTTAACTGTTGCTTCCTTTCATTTTCCGTGGTGTATGTGCTCTACTTGTGTTTTTCGTAGAAAATGAGATCCCGCGGAAAGTGGTAAAAATATACAAGGGTGAAAATATACATAAATATATACGTATGTTATTATGTGCTGCGTACACGCGAAAAAAATATTACCGTGTGCGATTAGTAGAAACGAGAATAAAATTGGCCGTGCATAATGTAAACATCACGTTCTACGATTGTAATTACTACTATTAGAGGACAATAAAAAAGATATGTAACGGCGGTGGAGGTGGCGGGGTGGATAAAATGGTGGCTACTAAAATGCCACGCGTGTAACACACTCACGTCGTATATGGGCGCATTATGGTCATACACTCTGTAGGCTGCACACACAAACTTCACAAACAACACGTACCTTCCTTCACCAAACGGGCAAAAGGACAGCCTTATCGACATAAAGTAAACAAGATGCTGCCTATTTTCCCTAATTATACGTTACTGTGCTGTATGTGCCCACATATGGTGTGAACAACCCCTCCCCTCCGGATGGAACAGGATTACGTAAGTATTCACCCAACTGTTTCTCTTTCTTCTTGTTCCCCAATAATAAATAAACATTACTTCATTTTCGGGGAGGAAAAGAGTACCGCAAAAAACTGGATTGTCTACATCTTGTTATTGTCATTATTCTTCTTCTTCTTCTTTTGTTCTGCTGCATGCAGCAATTTATCAACATGAAGATAAGAATCAGGTGGACACGAGAGACTCAATACCCGTGCCTTCATCCAATGATACTAGATTGGCGAGGTAAAAACAAGTCTACTCTACAGTAACATACAATCAATCTGATGCTTGAGAACGACTCTCTGTCGCAACTTCAATCCTTTTTTGTATCATCTCTAAGCACCGCAGCTCAAGAGTAACAGACGCTGGAAATGGCAACTGTCATCAAGTCATCATCATGAAAGATCCTCTAATTATTTTTCCTTGTGACAGAGATCTTCCTTTTTCATCAGCCCCATGGTTCCTGTCATGTTGTTCCGTTATTGTTACTTTGAAGACTTAAAAACAATGCGGCTGTTTTCTTGTTTTTTTCAGTAGCTGCTCAACGGAGCGTAAGCAAAATTTATGAGCCCTTTATGAGATAAACTGCTTCGTAGCAACGAAAAACGGTTGTTTTTACTGGTATTTAAAAATGTATAGGTCACATTAAATATACAAAGGTCTGCAAAAAAATACAACAGTTGTCTCACTGGCGGTTTTTATATCGAGGGCCATTTTCCTTGAAACAATTTTATAGTTAAGAAAAAAAATAAAAAAAATAATTGCAATGAGAATTTGAGATCCGAGGCGGAGACATCATTTACCACTACACTACTGCTTTCTCAATGCGAGGTTCGTACCGAGTGGGATAAATTATGGCACTCATTGATTTTAATTTTCCTTTGCAACTATACACATTTCTTTCTTTAAAATGTGGTAAATACATGTTGGGAAATATATATGACTATCGTGTACTGCTGCTTTAGGTAGGTACGTACACACTTTTTCTTTAACTATAGTGTACACAAAAATTTCCATTCAACAACAGTGTTCCTCTTTGTGTGTGTCACTTTGCTGCACGCACACACTCAAAACGTTCCATCCCATAAGATGAACAATAAATACAAAAAATCTTTTCTAGAAAAGAGACGACCCGACCAATAAATATGCAAATTTAAACAGTTTTAATGGTGTCATCATTACTGCAATTACAAAGCCAAATTCCCTTGCCGTTGGTGCTTTCATGTGTCTCTTCAATATGCCTTGTAACTACACGCATGAAAAATACCAAAAAGAAGTATTCAAAGTCAAATAAAAGTGACTACATGGCGGAGCTGTATTATACAACTCGTTCCATTCTCTCTGGCTCTTTTTTGGGCGTTTTTTTTTACATAGAAACCATTGGCATGGATAAAAATACAGAATGAATTCAACAAGCTACTCGTCTGGAAAAGGAAATACTTGTCTATGAGTAGAATCGAGTTAATTCGAGTATCAAAATGTTAAATAATTATTCGACAAACATGCGACACTATGGAATTGCTTGCTTTCAATTTTTTATTCAGCCTTCCACGTGAAACAAAAATTTCACTACAATGATTGCTCCTGGTAGACGTGGCACTATTTTTAGGTACCGCCAACGTTACGTTACAATTTCATCCTCCACCAGATACACAAATGAAGTCCAATTTTTAGGGGAAGTCTACCGGTAATAATTTTTATTTTCCAGATACTCAGCATAATTATGAGATACTTGCTGTTACAAAGGATGCCGTCCACGGTATTCACTTTGTATGGTAGCTCATATTATTTTAATAAAACGACGTATCCATTTTTTAATATATAGAATTTTTCAACTACCTTTTACCATAAATGTATGTCGTCGTCGGTTTTGTTGCTAACAATCAGAACGTACAGCTGACGTAAATTAATGTGTGCTCCCACAGCAACAGCACTTCATACGGACACACTGCTGAAAGTGCTCGCATTGAACTGCCAGCTGTTATAATTAGAGTCGACCGTATTCTGATTGATTATATGCCCCTCGTGAAACACAATTTTACAGGAACATTAAAAGTCGCATTGTGTATGACAAAAAAGTTGCTGCGACAACTTTCCCCTCTTGAGACCATGGATGTATCCAATGAACAAGTTTTCTTTATGACCATTTTTCACGCGAAAGTAAAATCAATAAATAAATCATGCATTCAGTCAAAGACGTTTATACTGCAAGAATAAAATGACCCTTTTTGGCTATGATTGGTATTATTTTTTAACCCTAGTTTAATTTATAATGTTCTATAAAAACTAAAAAGTTGCAAACTTGAGGTATTTTGGACAGTTTTTCGTCTTGATGGTCTGCTGCTCACTTTGTATTTTGAAGCGACCCAACTTTACTTTCAACAATAAACGTCGTTAATAAGCGTTAACACATGAAAGTTTGCCCAGTAAATGTATGAGTTGAGACAAAAAATCAAAAATCAGTATCATTATGTTGGATCATTGCCGCAAAAGTTAAGCGAGCTTGAAAAAATTACTACTTTCCTTCTTCATCGGTACTACTCAGCTTTTAACTTTTTTGACTATTGTTGAAAATTTTGTTATTTAGTGAAACTAAGTGGGTGGTTGACAGCAAGCCTCCATGTACAGTTATTTTTTACCTCTGTAATTTTGTAACGAATCCAAAATTTCGAACGTTTGATAGGATATAATGTTTCAGTCTGATAAAACACGTAAACTAGGAATTTTTACTTGAACAATATTATATGCTTCAAAAAAGTGCTTCCAACATCAAACTAAACTTTGATGTTAGTATCAGGCATAAAAATAAACCTGGTTGTCAGATAAAAATAGGTTTCCATTAATCGCTCCCCATTGTCATAATTGCCTAAATAAGTAACCCAACAAGCAGTAAACTTCTTGTTCCGTGTTCATTCATATGAAAACATGATGTACCTCGTTAGATTCTATACATACTTAATAGTACATACATACATTCATGCATACATAACAATATGCTAATAATTTATATTTAACAAGTCAATTTATTGGGCGGTGGTTGCTTCGGTTCGGTCTATAATCATAACTATAACAGAGAAATAAAAAGAAAGTAGCTTAACTCACCTCTCCACTTCTAAATTCAGCTCCGTTCACTTTCTTTTTTCTCCGAAAATCAAATGAAAGAAAGCTGCACGCTGTATTAAAGATAATACACTTTTACTCTGACGTGAAGGCGCGTAAAAGTATCCGTCTGTCCGAATCACTCTGACTTGCCTGACAAAAGAGAATGGATGATGGAAGAACTGACAGACAGAAAAAATAGGACAACAAATGATGATGATTTTTATTGAATTGTTCCTCTCTCCTGTTGGCTGAAGGTTTCCTCTCTTGCAAAACTGAGTTATGGAGAAGAAGATGGAAAAAAGGCAACGGATACAAATAAACAGACTGGTTTTGGTGGTATCGTGGTTCTTCTTTTACGTCTTTATTTTATAGAGAGGAAGATCTCCCATTCAAATAACATATTGCCTGTGTATATTTTCTAGGAAAATTCCCTTTTAGTGTGCCGGTGTAGCAGGGGCTAATGGAAAAATGAATGATGGAGTTGCAATCGTTTTTCTTGTCAGTTCACTTGTGTGTAAGTAGTCTGTATAGGTGTGTGTCTACTATGTACCAAACCGCGTGCACTTTACCACGACCACTAACAGCAAAATGGTGGTTTACTTCGTTTTTTTGTTTACGTTCACGCTTTTCCTAGAATCTTTTCATGTTCGTGGAGAACCAGGTATCGTCAACTTTTACTGACTTAGCATTCTTGTTTCTTTCTTTAATATCGTCCCGGAGTGAACAAAACTAGGATTTCCATTTTTACAGTTTATCCCTACATCACAACCACCACCACGACGAAAGTAGTTTGTTCAATACATTTTATTTTCCTATCATCATCACTCACAATCAGTCTGATCAGCAGAGACCACAAAGAGTCAAAGGGAAGAAAAAAAAAGTCGAATAAAACAGGAATGACAATAAAAAAGAAAGTCCAACCGAGCCACAAATTAGCAGAGACACCGTTATGTTCGATCAGGCAAAGGAGAACACAAAACACAAGCGGACTTTGGAGGAGCGATTACTTAAATCCGACTTCGTTGTAGTAAGGAAACTGACAACGTCGACTATCACCACCACTACTGTTGCTGGACTGTGTAGAGTTTCTTCAACCTTTTGAGTTATCGTAGGGACAAAGTACTCATTTCTCATATGTCACCTTTCTTTGCAGTCATCTATTATCACCCCTGTCGTCGATGTGTCCTTTCAACCACCTATTGGTATAAGCAAACGCTAGCTGAGAAACTAAAACAAAATGGTCTGCTGCTACATCCATAAAAGCTTTTGCTTTTAGGTTAATTACGGGAGTAACGTCGTCGGCTGCGAGGGGACACTTTTACTTTTGAACTTTTGATGCGTAGCCGGCAAGGAGAAACTAAACAGACAGACGGGATTTCGTCCGGTGGTAAATAAAACAAGCAAGTCTTTGTACTTGGACACGCANGCGTAGCCGGCAAGGAGAAACTAAACAGACAGACGGGATTTCGTCCGGTGGTAAATAAAACAAGCAAGTCTTTGTACTTGGACACGCATTTGTTTTCAATTGTGTCAATGTTTTTCGGGCTGCGCACAGCTTGACCATTTGGTTACGCGAAATTAACAGAAAACGTAAAAAATAATTTGCTTTTTCCTCTTTTCTTTTTTCCGCAGTGCCAAGTTCCTTCAGAGGAAAATATGATGATTTTAAACGTACAACTTGGTTTGTTTATGGCGTTTTCTTTGTGTATGTAATCAGTACAGTGAACACACACTTTCTAGTCCAAATAAGCATCCGGTTGGCGAGGCAAGACGCGAAACAAATCTGTGCGAGTGAGGATGGCTTTATGATGTGGCAAACATTGGCGAGCAGGCAAGACAAGATAGAGAAGACGACTGAACAACCTGCTCGAAACACGGTGAGATTCTTTCTGGGACTCTCTCGTCGTTCCAACTCAGAAAACTGCTGTGCTACTGATGTTGCTCCTTACTAACACTGCTGCTACCACCACCACTCTCCTTGCTGCTCTACCACAACGCTTTACGATAACCCTCCTTTCCCACTTTATAAAGTGAATGTCTTTCAGCGACGACTAGATATGTGATGGCGATGGTAAGTGGCAAAACGGCAAGTAGTATTAAAGTAAAATGTAAGTACTTACGTTGTACTTGTACTCGTCATCATAAAGTGAAATGGTTTTGGAAACCGTGGAGTAATATCACTAATATGACATGATACTACACAGTACAATTACTATCAGCGAACGAGGATAGAATGCTGACGACGTCGACACAAGAAGACAAGATACTGAAGACAATGAAGATGACGATAGAATGGAAGTCACGTCATGGAAGTGCTTAGGCTGCTATATAATATTATGCTACTTCACCGCCGACTCTACTCGCCTTGAATATCGCTCTCTTATGGTGGTTCCCCCGTCGCCCTAACAAACTAACTACTGGATAAGATCTTATATTTGCGGAGTTGATAGTATTCTATGTTGTAGGTAAAGTGTGTTTGTGTGTGTGTGTGCGTGTTCATACACCGCTAAAGTTAGTAATACGGTTTCTGCTGTGGTATGAGTTGGAATTTGGAAATAATACTGTAAGAAAGGTTCGCTGAAAAAGTTGAGTTTGGAAAGACAACAAGCAACCGAGCGAATGATGTGTATTGTGTCGTATGAAATATTATTAGGCTGGTTGGTTGAGTTTCAGTTCAACTGTTCAACAGCGAGTTCCTCCCTCTTCTCTGTAGTTAGCAGCGGATGGTGAAAGTGTTTATAGAATGCAATGGAATCCAACAGGTCGACGTCGACTCCACGTATATCGGCTTCCCCGACGAATGTGAATGAAATGCAAAGAAAAAAGAAATGGGCGACGACGACTAGAAAAGTGAAAGGGAAATTGAAACGTCTATTCCTTCAGCAGCAGAGTAGTAGCAGCGTTGTTCTACACAACTATGAACTAAAGTTATGTTGTTCTCTTAGAGCGTTTCACTTCGGCATAGTCACCTAGTCACCTCACTGGGTCTATAATGAATGAGACTCAAAATATTTGTTGGTAAGCGGAGAAAACTAGTAGCAGCCAAGTGTTTAATATACCATTGCCAGTAGTACCAATACTTACCAACTACAAAGAATAAAGTGAGAGAAAACTAACTTGTCTTGTGTATGTCTAGTTTTTTTTCTGCGCAGAAAGAGAGCAATTGAAGTATAAGTTTACATATATATATATTTAGGGCCGAACGGAGAGTAGAGCATTGAAACAAACTCTACCAGGGAGGATCGATAGTTTTTATATTACGTAAGAACAACAACTACGACAATGCGAGACCAACACACGAAACAACTTGAAGCAGCATCACCACCGTTTGCTATTGATGGAGATCACTTTGTGAGAAAATGTTTGTTTTTAAATAGGGAAGTGGCCGGAGGTACTTTGTCCTAGTATGTATGTATGTATGCACTAAAATGCTATACTTTATTTTTGTAAGAGATTTATCAAAAAATCGGGTAACTGTATTTTTAACTTAACCATTTTGATTCGTACTGTGTAAGTAGAAAGTTGTTTGTCCTGGAAAACAAACGAGTTTGTCGTTGTTTCCTCCCTACATGAACTTACGTGCAGTAAAGCATTTTCGGGATCCACTTTCGAATAAAAAGTATCTAGATTTGTGAACTAAATTACTACAAAATTTCTTAGTTTCTCAAACTTCTGGTAATGAATTGGTCATGAAGATGAAATGGAGATTTAGGAGAGAAGATAGTTTTTTTTTGTTTTATACCACTTGGCCATTGGTAAAATACGTTACGGATTTTTTGGGGTCATTCATTCAATTTTAGAAGTATCGTTATTGCTAGTGATAGGCATGAAAATCATTCAATATAATTGTATTTACAGCCACAAACTCAAGTTTGAAAAACGTGCAAACTTCAATATTGTTATTTTATACAGAGTTCCATCAAATACAGTAGTTACTGTGAGTACTTGAACGGTATGAGCGTAGTACATTTTTTCGATTACCGTATGCCCCTTAATAATATCGACGGTGATAGTGGTAATTGAACTAGGATCAGAGCCAGGGCACATTACTGTAATGTTCTCTTCTACCATAAATTTAATACTTTGAATGCTAGTCTGTACATTAAATAAAGTTGAAAGGGGAAAAAATCTACAATATTCATTCCATTTTTGCATAATACGCACTTATTGTTAAAATGCCTATTTAATTTCCATTGTAAATCATGCTCATGCAAGGAATTAATGGTAAATTGTATGCCCTTTTATGTACATAATGTTATGTAGGAGTGTACTGTATTTATGGACTGTTGCATGAACATATAACAGCGGTTGTGTTGGTAATTTTTGGCTGCTAGCTTTTGTTTCGCCAAAAGCACGTCATGTTGTAACTGTCCGACAACCCAGACAAGATTCGAAGTAACCAATGTCCAAGTTTTGCACCTTGTATTTCTCCGATCTAGCTAGTTGTAGCAAACGTATGCTTTTATCTGTCTCGTTGGAAATAGCTAGAACTTTATTTATTCACATTTCCCTCCCTTTTCTTCTTGGCAGAGTTGGAAAGAAATAAATTATGGCTGGATGAACGACAGCGACAAGAACAAAGCGGGAAAGTAGCTGTCCGTTATGTGCTCAAATCCTTTCAGTTCTGCACTTTTGTTCGTTTACTTTATTTTTTTTACCAAATTGTGGAATTAAATTCAAAAAAGGATAACAACGGAAGTATAGTCGACATAATATGGAATTCAAATGTAACTAAGCGTAATATTTAATTCCCTTACAACTGTACAAATGTGCAATTTTTAAATCGTCCGGAAACATTGTTGTTTTAGTGGTTTTGTATTGATACAAGTGGCCGACATCCTGACATCGCAAAAACGAAGGCAACATAAACTTTACAAATGGAGTCATCAATTCGTACACTTTTCCTACAGTGATAGAAATCCTTAAAATAACAAAGCCTACGTAG
>JAHZNB010005821.1:0-11088 GCA_027744295.1 Callyntrura guangdongensis
AATCACAGCCTGAACTTGGCCCTACAAGATTCCATCAAGGAGTTGCCTTTAGCTCGTGACACCTTTCAATATGTCAACGAAATATCTGTTTTAATTGGAAGATCGGCAAAACGGTAGCATATATTAATTATTCACTTCGAATTTTGCCGATATTTATTTTAATCTGCTTTTAAAATTGATATGATTGGATTTTTTTAAACGTTAAGGCAAGGAATATTTGCAGAGATTGCCAAAGAAATTGAGTAAAGTAATTTTATACGTCTACGAGGACTTTGCCTAACACGGTGGACCGTTAGAGTATCAGCCTTTTCGTCGTTACTTCATAATTATCAAAGTGTTATTGCTACTCTTGCACAACTCAGTCGTTCCAAGGATTTCTCTGCATTTTCAGCAAATGGACTACTGCACCAAGTTGAAAAATTTGACATGCTCATTGTTATCTATATGTGTATAAAATTCTTCCGACCATGCGAAATGCTCGCATTTTTTCTTCAGCAAAAAACCGTTACCATGGCCGGTAGTCTTGAAACGGCGCAAGCTGTTCTTCTACTTGAAAGTCTTAAAGACGAACAAAATTTTGTTCTAATTTGGGACTACTGTATCCAAAAAGTAGTAGAGTGGGATTTATAACCTCCAAATATTCCCCGTCAAAGAAGGGTACCAGCAAAGCTTAGAGGAATAATTCAGCAAGAGATTCAATTTGTGACGCCAAAGGAATATTTTAAAAATATTTATCATAAAACTCTTGGACTTTTGGTTGACGAAATCAAGCGTCGATTTCATCAGGAAAACATTCATGAGATCTGCACATTGGAATCAATTTTATACAAATCTAGTTCTTGCTCGGGAAACGAAACTATTTTGGAAAAGTTCGGATTTAACTTGGATGATTTTGATTCACAGCTTTCAATGTTCCGTCAGCTTAAACCAGATTTTGGATCCCTGGATACCGCTGTTAAATGTTTCAAAGACCTAAGCATGGAAACCAAATTTGCCTTAAACGAAGTAAAAAATCTATTGAAACTACTACTTGTATTTTCTTCCTCTAATGCCGGTGCAGAACGGTCGTTTTCGATGCTACGACGCTTGAAAAGCTACTTACGCTCTACCATGACGCAACAGCGGCTAAATCATTTGTGCTTCATGCAGGTGTATCGGGAGGAATTGCAAGAACTTGACTTGAATGAAATTATGCAGCAACAAATACTTATCGTTTATCTCGATATGGCATGTTATAATAAGTCTGCTTTGTAATTGTGTAAGGTATGCAGTTCCTTAACATAAAATAAACCAAACTTGTAAACTACTTACATTAATTAAAATGCTACATTAATGTTTGGGATACACGTTTACTACGCGTTAATTAAGAAGATAATTCGGCAAAAACATTCCGGCGTTATCACTAGTATATAAATTGTATTATGTTAATTTTGTCCCCCCACTCCAAATTACGTTCCTACAGCCCTGACCCCTTGGAGGTCAAATGAGGGGTCAAACCTTAAAACTAAATTGGCTGTTTTTACTGAACAGATGTGCCTACATTACAGTTTCCAAAAGTTTATTGTTAATCAGTAGCTAGAATCAAGTCGTGTATAAGTAAAACGCATACGTCAAACCTCTGGACTCTTAATTGTGTACACTACAAATTGCATTAAATTAAATTATTTTGTAGTTATTGTTAATTTTAGCTGATAATGTTTTATAATATTATTAGGTATACTCACCGAACAATTACGTGACACTGTCTATTACGACATGATCACTCTAAAGATATTTTGCATGTTATCGACGCTGTAATTAATTCTTACCATGAATTATTTTGATTCGGAATATTTTAACTACGTTATACCTACACTATATATTAACTACTTAAATTGTACTTTACAAGGTCATTTAAATCTAGCTTATAATACTACACAAAACGCTGTAACCTCTACCTATTCATCTCATATTTGTCTTCATTTGTTATGTAGATTTTGTAATATTCCACAACCCCCATGTGGGAACCATTTTTGGCTATTAAGAATTATTACGCCGATGGAATCTTGATTTCATTGGAGATATGAGATTAGCGTGTTTGACTGTCTCTCTGTCCGTCTGTCCGTCTGTCTGTTTGTCCGCCATCACTCTACAGGCCAGACGCTTCAGCTAATTTGGCTCAAATTTGGCGCACAGGTACGTTAGTTTAGTGGTATCTCTGGGATATAATTTGAGCAAATTTGTATACTCACTTGGGTCGTTTGGGGGGTCCAAAATTAAACTTTAATCAAAATCTCTCAAATTTGGCACCCATGTGCCTTAGGTTAGTAGCGTCTTTGAGGGTGCAATTTGAGCAAATTTAGCTGACCTCCGCGGGGTCATTTGGGAGGTCCAAAATTAAACTTTAGCCAAATTAGCTCAAATTTTGTACAGCGATACCAGGTCTACTGATAAGCAAAAATATCAAGTTTTTAACAATTAATTCGGCTTATATCATCTACGGCTTTGTAATTATATCAGTTTATTATTTTTTACTTGTTTAAGTTACATTGTTGGCTAATTGACATAAGTTATTGTTCAAAGTACCTACATGAAGTCTAAACGTCAACTCTGTCTGTCAGTTTCTGAGCCCATGCCATAAAATTCATATGAATAGTATGTAAATATTAGCAGCAGTTTTCTGTGTAGTATTAAGGGAACAGTTGAACACAGAACATAGAAGGTAGAACCACGAGCATGTAAAACCAATTCCAAGTAAGCGAACCACAACTTGCTTCATGGTGGTAGATTTTTGGTAAACAGAAATTCCAATGCAACCACCCCAGCTTCGCAATTCTTTATCCTCCGGAACTTCAGCGAAAATTTAAGTTACTCCGTTTATTGTGTATTTAGCTGTTACTTTATTATCACGACATTATTGCTCATCGGTATTACTTGTAACTTTCTATTTAGTATTATATAGCAATAGATTTTTAGCAAGAGTATAAGTGAAATCCAACTTTTCCAAAGTACTAAAGTTTAGTAATTGTATAAGTGTAACCTTGCCAAGATATTAAAGTTTTAACTTAATTTTTCAGTCATTTCGTTGTGTTAGTTACTACTTTGAAAGCACAAAAAACTTTCTTTAGCCTTTACTAGAAACACGAAACTTTAGATTAATATTTATAAGGCGAGACAGGTTGGTTAATTGATATCGATCCACACTTTTTGAGGTAAAAATTTTACAAGTGTAAAAAACTCCCAGCCGCCGTGACGGACGACATTATTGCTGCAAACTGAAGCACATTTTATTATGATTCTTTTTACTGGTGATATACTGATAATCTAAATTTAAATAAACGTCGAGAAACATTTTCTCCAAAGTATTATGCTCTTAGCTACGCTATTTTTGGTTGTGGAGTTAAGCTTAGGCTATGATTTCGATAAAATTCACACCGGAGTATTCTTTACTCCATACATCAAACATCCGAACAATGAAGACTACATCGATCCTTACTCAGATGTGTACACCACCACGGAAATTGAAGTGATGCTAGAAGTGATCGCAGAAAAGTTTTCCAATGTCGTCACATATGGAGCCGGTGGAAGAAATGGTGCGATTTATTTTCGTCTTTTATAACGTATTAAAATAATCTATCAACTTAAATGGTATACTTATACCATACATTACAGTGTCCTACGAGCATGATTCAACATACTACCTTAGTAAAGAAGAAGTCATGATTTCAAGGGTAGCTGCAAAAATTAACCACAAAAGCGGACAGAAGAAACTGACAATGCTTCAAGGAATCCAGTATTATGACCACAATCCCAGAATGGCGACAGAATTGAGATTAGCAATTGAATGTGCAGAAAAAGCAAACCGTATATTTCCTGGAACTGTTGAAGGGTTTCTATTTAAGAGTGTGTATACGCCAAAAGATTTTAAACATGCCGAGGAAACATTAAAACTTATTCGAGAACTAAAAAACTCTTCTGTGGGTCATCTCAAAATTGGCACGTGGATGAGAAGTGACGTATTTAAAAGTTACAAACAAAACCATTTTGGTCAAAACGAGAATGATATTCTGACAGCGACTTTGCGAGAGTCGAATTTTATTATTTATGATGGCGACGCTATCGACCAAGTTCGTCTCAAAGGAGTAGAAGTTGCATTTGAATTAGTTGGTAAACACCTACTTAAAGCTCGTGAACAATTACGTCAAAATTATGCAGAAGACGAGTTAGAAATCATTGCAAGAATAACCTGGAGAGGTCAAGCCAATAATAAATTGAAAAATGTGAAAAACCTGAAAGAATATTGGGAACTTGCTGATCAGTGGGCACGTCGGAATAGTTTCCCAATTCGTTATTTCGTGGCATTTGATAAGCCAACATTAGATGAAAAATTTGCTAATACTGGATGGTGGAAGTTAGTCAACAACTCTAAAAGTGATCAAAGGTCTGGGTACATCGAAAAGATTTCTGGTAAAAACCACGCTGTTTATTTTGATTCAACTAAACGTAAAGTTTAAAATAATAAAGTGAAATACTTTTTTGCAGAATTAAAAGAATTACTCACCACTCCTATTACAGTTAACAGCACGAAGTCTGTTAGCACTTCTTCCTCAGAGACCCAGATGAGCAATATGTATATTGTGGGCATAGCATTAGGATCGTTGGCTTTATTTATTCTATTTATTTTTGTTGTGATTTTGTATCTTCGCGTCAACACATTGCAACAAACACTATCAAAACAAGATATTAAAGATTTTAAGAAGGGAATCTCGGAGAAAGCCGTGACTCATCTTGACGCATATAACATAAACACATCAGCCCTCGCAATTCCTTACGAAAAGTCATTTGAACTCCGGAAAGACCAGCTCAAAATCCGTTCGTAACGAATTTTTTTGATGCTCATTTAATATACTAATACATGTAATTTGTTTTTTTACCTCATTGTTTAATTAAATTGTAGATCATGACAAAATATTGGGAATGGGGGAATTCGGCTGTGTTTTCAAAGCACAAATTGAGTCTCTTCTTACTGGTAGTAAAGATGTTGCCCTGAAAATGGCGAAAGACGGATGTACGCGTAGTGCTTTAAAAGGAATTCTCTCCGAAATAAAATTGTTAATTTACATTGGCCAACATCCAAACATTGTACGCTTGATGGGTGCTTACACAGCAGAGCTTGAAAAGGGAATTGTGTACATAGCGACAGAGCTTTGTGGCTTGGGCTCATTGCAAAGTTATCTGAGAAACCACCAAAAACTAGCACAAACAGTCGAAAGAAGCCGAAGCACGTAAGTACGATATAATAAATGTAATTTTTTGACAATATTTTTATAAGTAGCATAACATTAAGCACCTCACGTAATTTGCGATTCGGGTAGTGCGGTCGAATCAGATTCAGGCAACCCCGCATCCGTATCTGACTCTTGCGAACGTATTGGCTTACATCAGTTGTTGCAGTGGTCTCTAGAGATTGCATCTGGGATGGAATACCTGGGAACCAAAAACATTGTTCATGCAGACCTTGCAACAAGAAATGTGCTTTTATCTGCTGAAAAGACTGCAAAAATTGCTGACTTTGGACTCTCCCGACGAATGTACAATTATACGAACTACGTGAGGACACAACAGGAGCCCTTGCCTTGGCGATGGATGGCCATCGAATCTTTGAAAATGTGTGAGTTCTCTACATAATCCTTTGTGCTTATTTTTATTAGTATTAAATGAATTTGAGGAGTAGTCTAAGCTATATTTACGCTAACGTTCTGTATTAGGTGACCAACCATATTCCGGTCTGACATGGACAACTGACTTTGTTAACATGCTTGTGGATGGATTGCGGTTGGAAAGTCCCAAGTATGTAGACCCAAGATTGTAAGTGTAAAAGTTTACTTTGTCAAACCACTACTGCTGAATTATATATTTTGCAAGTGGCAGTAATATATCCGGCATATTTAAACAGATACCAACTCATGTTGAAATGTTGGAACATAGACGTGGATAACCGACCAAATTTCACGTATATCAAGCGTCTAATTGAAAACTATACGGATACAGGCAATAAAACAAGTTATGCTGTTGTACAATCAGAATTTGAAGATTGTTATGAGGAAACCATTGTTTAAAAAAGTTGACACGTGGAGTTTTTGTGTTGTCCAAATGTAGTGAGTTTGCTCGTTTTTGTGGAAAAGTATGCATAACCAATAACGTGATCAAAATTAGTAAAATGTACAGTAATGACTCAAAACAAGCAAGATACAGAAAATTAGTATCAGTTGCTAGTTATCCCAGTGATAAAATTATATTGTATGACTATGCAATTTTTTGGGCTCCTTGTACTTCAATTTACTTAAATTTAAATTTTCAAAGTTTTACGATTATGCAAATATGGTAGGAAAACAGTTCTCAAAGAATATATATAAATGTTAAAAAAATAGCTGAATAGTTCAATTTAAGCTCATATATGGCACCGTAACCATAAGTTCAGTAAAGTTGAAAGTTTTACCAAGTAAAACTGTCAGCAAATTTTTACTTTATTTCACGGTAATTACAGATAGTTTTTAGTATTGGTTTTGTTTATTTTGGTGTGAATGCTTGTGAAAGATTGGAAAGGATTGTAAAAATGTTTTATTTCTTAGCAATTAAACACTTTAATCGTTCATTCACTGACACAAAAAGATCACCTTCTTCTGAGATAAATCACATCGTGGACAATAAATCATGACATATACTGTTAGTCCAGTTTTAGCACTTATCTGTGTTGATAAATGTCTACTATTCTCATACTCGTAATACTTATTCATTACAGACATTAGTTCATTTACTGCTGATGATGACATATCGTTCCCCGCTTGAGGCACAATATGTTAGCTTTGACGTTGTTCTCTCAGTTTTTCCTTAAATCATTAATAACATTTCCAATTTTGTTCCAATATTATATCGAACGATAATATTTAAACTATACTATCACAAAATAAGTTATTTTTCCAATAATAACACAATAACTAAAGCGAGTAAAGTTATTTCGTTCTCTTCATCAATGACACAAATAATTAATGAGATTATTTACTTTTCTTCTCATCGTTCGATCACAATATCTGTTCCCACACAACAAGCAGTTTAATATATTGTTCTGTCGTTGTTACTTCTAAATAGACAAAAGCCATTTGACAGTGTTCCAAACTAACCCCTTAATGTACTGATCGATAGTAGAATAGGTAACGAGAAAAAGTAGAAACTTGTGTGTTTTACATGTCAAGGTTTACGCACTTATCCATATTTTCAGAAAATTTTAGCGTTTAATTATATATGGATCCATTAACACTTTTTCTGTGCAAAGCAAACACCGGTAAATATACTTGCCAGAAAAGCAGCCCCACGGTAAATTCACGTACCGTACAAATCACCACCCTGAAAAAAGATATTACCGGGGTAGCTAGCGTACCGGAAACGCTCCTCTAGGGGTAATCACAGATTATCGGCATAACGTATATCAAATTGGCGTTTACCAAAAATTAGTTATTCTTTAAAGGGTAACCCAACCATATCCGGTTTCTGAGGAACTGAAATTTAAGTTGACTGTCAATAACAAGGTATTTGTCATAAACCCAATACTGTTTACTTAAATTTAAAAATCTCAACCCTAATAGTTTCATATTCGTAAATAAGTTCACTGTTGTGTAATATATTCTGCATTCAAATTAGTTATGGTTTTCCTGCTTCATACGACTCAATAAACTTGCGCATCCCTATTACTACTTATGTAATTACTAACTAGGTATATGTAGCAGTAGTATGCCATCCAAGTTATTGGTAGTCAATGGCTAGAATCAATTAAGGTATCCGTAAAAGGCATCAATTAAGCCTCTGTACTCTTAATTGTGTACACTACAATGTGCATTCAATTAAAATATCTTGCATTTGTTGTGAATGTTAGCTGATATTTTCTATCTGTTGTTAGGTCGACGAAATGACAATAATTATTGCTTAAAGTTAGTAGTATATGCAGCCATTTCATCAAGTCTGTTTGTCAGCTTCTGGGGCCAGTCGCATAAACAGTATGTCAATATAATTAAG
The DNA here is from genome assembly GCA_027744295.1 of Callyntrura guangdongensis. Lineage (NCBI taxonomy): Eukaryota > Metazoa > Arthropoda > Collembola > Entomobryomorpha > Paronellidae > Callyntrura > Callyntrura guangdongensis. The sequence goes on from JAHZNB010005821.1 coordinate 8,050, forward strand.
TTTTCTGTGTAGTGCTAAAAGCAACAGCTATAAATAAACATAAAAGATACAAAACAATATTAACCATGTAATCACCAGTATGTAAAAGCATTTACCTAGTAAGGGTATCACAAGTTTTTCAATGTGTTCGATTTTTGGTAAACGAAATCTCCAACTTAATTGCCTCAGCTTTGCATTTTTTTCTCTAGAGACACAGCAGAAATTTAGGTTACACCGTTCATTGTGTATTAATCTTTTACTTTATTTATCACGACATTATCACTCATCTTTATTACTTGTAGCTTCCTATTAGATTACATAACAATTAATTTTTAGCAATTGTATAAGTGTACGGCCAACATTTAAAAACTACCAAATAGTTAACTTAATTTTTAGTTACTTTGTAGCCAGTTTCTACGTAGGTAGCTCAAAACACTTTTTCATGTTAGAAGTTTATCTTCTACTCAAAAAACTAAATTCTGTTTTGACATGCACAAGTTAGTATTGGATGCTTATCCAGTATCTAAATTAAAAGTTTTAAAAGTGTGAAAAATATTTGAACAGCTTTCAGCCGCAACCACGAACGACATCCTTTTTGCAAAAGAACATATCAATGGAATTCATTTTGGTGGAACTATGTTGAAAATTTAAACTTTATTGATCGGTTACACAGGACATATAGGTAGACAAGATAAATAAAAATACTGGGAAATACCAACAAAAATGTCAAACGACAATATGTCTATCCAGTACCAATTTTCTCAAATATTTATTCATTTAGCAACGGTATTTTTGATTGTTGAGTATGTAAATGTATGTACAAGAAATGACCTGACGAATGCAATAATAATATAATAATTATAATAACACATCACAGCTTCAAAGCTGCCTTTTTGGGAGTGGTCTCCTTCGTAGGTTATAATTACGACCTATAAATGTTCAGGGTGCACTTAAACAAAATCATCTTTAAACCCCTGATCCCAACAAAATGTAGAGTTAGAGTTTTCCAAACATTCGAAATCTATTAACTCTACACTTTGTTGGTCAAAATCATGAAAATTTAGTGCACCCTGAACATTTCCCCAGAAATATCTCTGTCTACACTGTGCAGATCACCACTAATTAATTCTTGTTGCTGCTGCTGCTATTGTTGTCCCTCCTCCTGTTGCTCCACTCGTTTGATTATGGCCACCTGATCCTCGTAAACCGGCTTGATTCCACCTTCTGGATTGAGTAATGGTGGGGGCATGTTCACTAGTGCATTACCCACTGGGCCTTTTGTTGCTTGTCTTGATAAAATGGGTGGTGCACTAGATCCCGATCTTCTAAAACGTGCAAGAAATTCTCTGCGTCTATCACGGGGTGGGGACCTATCCTCCTCTGGTTTTGGAGAGCAAAAATACCACCTACACCCGAAAAAGACCAGGATTTTGACAATCACAAGCAATACCCACCCACATCATCCATTGGCTACTTGTTGGTTCCTTTTGTGCATCTGTAATTAAAAATACAATTAATTAAACAATGAATACACACAATTTTGATATTTCATTGGGCAACAACTAACATAATGTACAAATGCATGCGTACTAGGTTTTTGCTAAGAATGAATTTTCGGAATGATAGATTCAACTCAATTAATGCTTTGAATAATTCATGCGTTTACAACACATGTACGTATATACTGACATTTTTAGCGTTATTAAAATTACAAACCATTGACTGGTTAATGAATGCAGTTATTTTAATGCTTTGCCGGCCCAATGTTACTTGGAAGATTTTTGTGGATGTAAAAACACTAAACATTCCATATATTCATACTCAAACTCAATGTTTGTCATCAAATCAATCATTATTTTTATTTTTAAAGTTTGTCCAAACTACATAAATTAAAAGATCGAAAGATAAAAGGTACATAATATAAAAACACAATATAAACAAAATGGAGCAGACGTAAGAAACGATTTTCTATTTTATAATTTTTGTAATTGAAATAAAATGCAATTTCAAAAAATAACTACCAATTTTAGGGGGAACCGGATATCATATACCTCCCTTGCAGAGCTCAGGGGAGGATTTAACCCTCCCCCCATGTTACGCAGGCTATGCCTATTTATGTCAGTACCAACTAGTTGTTGCAGCTGCATGCCATTCAAGTTAATTTTAATCAATGGCTAGTATCAAATGGGGTATCAGTAAATGTCATCAATCAAACACCTGTATACTTATATGTGTACAGTACAATCTGCATTTGCGACAATAAAGTACTGTTATTATTATTGTTATTTACCTGTTGTTGTTACACTGTTAAATAATTGACATTGGGAATTGTTCAAAGTTAGTAGATGAATTTTGAATGCAAAATCAAATTGTCAGTTTCTGGGCCCAAGCCATAATATGCACATAAGTAGTACGTAAATAATGGTAAGTTCTCTGTGTAGTGCTAAAGGAATAGTTATATGCATAAAGGTAGATAACCATGTAAATTTACCGCTGCCATGTAAAAGCAATACCTAGTAAGAGTACCACAACTTCCTCCAATGTGGTCGATTTTTTGCAAACATAAATTCTTTTATTTATTTTCACGACATTATTGCTCATCGGTATTACTTGCAACTTCGTATTAACTAGTACATAACAATTGATTTTTAGCAAGCGTATAAGTGTAAGGTTAATTTTTCCAAAATACAGAAGTATTAACTTAATTTTAGTCACTTCGTGGTGTCAGTTACTACGTAGCAAAAAAAACTTTTTCACTTCACAAGTTTAACTTTTACTACAATATCGAATCTTTAGGTTAACATGCCATGACACAAGTTAGTTAAAAGTTTTAGAACCGGAAAAACTACTTGAAAAATTTCCAGTTGCTGCCACGTACAATATTTTTGCAAATTGAAACACTTATTGTTTTTTCTGGAAATACATTCAAAATTTACATTTTATTAGATGGACAGCTGCTTCTAGGATTCTGTACATTAAAAAACAGTATGGTTTTGAATTATATTACAAAATTTATCTACTCGAGTAAACCAAATTTAACTGCATTGCTTCATTCTATTG
>JAHZNB010005822.1:0-19951 GCA_027744295.1 Callyntrura guangdongensis
GGACCAACCCGACTTCCTTCCGACTTCCTGTACAGGTGGTTTTCAATTACAATTTCAATAAGTTAAGTGATTACAAAAGAAGGCAGGTGTGGTAAGTGCTTTGCGTGAGTGTGTGCGCTCTCATATATTATATATTTTATATACGGTAGCCGCTGCTGTTTGATTATTTTGTGCGACATTCTGGTGAAATTGTCACCAGAATACTGACGACAGCATGCGCTATAAATTAGACGGATTTTGGAAAATACTTTTGAGCATAAACTAAAACTGGCAAGGAGCAACCGGAATGGAATCTGGCCCCAGTGGTGGCCGCGGTTACTGGATGAACGCCAGACTGACTGATCGCCAATGTTATGGCTTATTGTCCAGTCGTGTCAAGCAGCGTAAGAGCCAAGAGCAATATTACATGCCCGTCGTAGTAATGGACAATGAAATATTATGTGTAGCGTGTAGGTAGGCCATGTAGGGTGACTGTCAGCCTAGTCAGCTGACAGTCATTTTGGTGGAACAAATTCTTTCTTCTATTCTATTTCAGACTATCACTGCATGAACCCTTTTCATAGTCACTAGTCCAGTCTCCAGATATTCATTTCATTTCTTTTAATCATAAAACCATAAAACGATTTCAATTTATAAAATTAATTTATAAAAACATGACAGCACCAGTCGGTGGGGCTCACTTAACGGGTACCGTTACAGTACGACCATCTGTGTTCGAAATACTTTCTCACGAAGGTTTCGCTAGCACGCTAAAACCAGCAGCACATCATGTTATAAAGGTGAACAAAGGCTAAAATTAATTGAGGACTCGACCATTCGAGCTAAATAAATTAAAAATATACTATTGACTATATTATAAAATTTCCCACGTATGTAAGTTGTAAGTACGTATGTATGTAATTACCAGTTTATCGTTTTCAGGTACTGGCTGAACACAATCCAATTGGAATATTTGGTGTAATATACCGGTATTTCGATGAAGTATACCTTGTCTTTGATGTTGTCATTCAATGGCACTATATCCTCACCAGAGGTAATAAAAATTCAAATTATCATCGTTTACTATTATTTTGGTGCATTTAAATATTACAGAGCGCTTTTAATGGTTATAGGTGCCACTCTAAGTGAAGCATTTTATGGCTTAGAAAGAAAACTAACAACTACTGACCAAAAGCTTTCAAGGATCAGAGTGTCTTATTTGGTTTCCGTCCTGTTACCGTACATCTCGGATAAACTCGAAAAAGTTTATAAGAGTATTGCTGAACAAAATGCCAATAGTTCGTCAAGTTTGGTGAGTTAGCATTAGGCCTGGCCTGCACGCATAGCTAACGAAAGCAAATAAAATTGAAAGATCATCATTAAAAACATTTAATATTACACTTTTTCATGAAACTGTTAAAGAACTTAAAATTAGCTTCGAAAATGTTCATGCAATTTATTTTTTGATTTACTTTATTTTATAGGGTTCAAATGAGTCTAGAATTACGTCATTCTGCAAATCCAAAGGTTTTATTTTATTGTACCCGTATATTAGGATAGTACTGAAGGCCGTGAATTTGCTTTACTTACTATCTTACACGTTTGGACTTTCCAAATATCATTGCTTAACTTTCAAACTTCTTAAAATGGCGCTATGTTATACATCAGAAGAAAGGACAAAATTTATGGAATTGAAAAATGCCGAACTTTTTACTTTATCACAATGGACGTAAGTTGACTACTTAGCAATCATAACATGTCGTGTTTGTTTATGTGGATGTCGAAAACGTTGCTTCACGTTTCAGGACTAAATGTCCAATGTATGTACTTTTTATTTAAATTTTTGTTTTATAGGAACCTGAACAATGTGCCAAAATTAATGCTAAGGACACTCGGGGAGAGCGTTCTCCGGTTTGTAGAAATAGGAACCTTTTTCATCCAGTTCCTGGATTGGTGGCACCGCGATGCACACGCAACCAGAATCGCTATGTCTTCTCTTTCGATACCATCAGCTCCTCAAACATTAAACCCTCAAAACGTTCAAAGTTTCGTACCATTACTTTCTTCTGATATGAACAGATGTCCATTGTGTCGGAGTGACTTTCGAAATCCCACAGCCGTTGCTGTTAGCGGGTAATATTTTTATGCAAAATTTTCACTGCAACAAAGGTTATGGAAATATGAATTATAAATACAAAATGTATTTTTTGGTTTTCAGAGTGGTATACTGCTATGGATGTATATTGCCATACCTAAAGCAAAATGGCCGATGTCCATTAACTAATCTTTCCTGTAATAATGACCATTTAATAAGAGTGTACAGATAAAATACGGGCTAGAATATTGATACACTTGTTTCGTTTTTTAAAGTAATTGTATGCGAAAGTAAGCAAGTCTGAAGAAACGAGATCATAAACGATTTAGAAGCGATTTATTTATTGATGTGAATTGTTACATTGCAAAATTTATTTTTTTCTATTTTTCCGCATCAAGTTTATCGTCATTAATTAGAGATCCTACCATATCTTGTGCTAGCGATACTGCTCTCTTTACATTGCTTATCTTGTTCACTTTTGCTTGGTACAGGGTTCCCCTTACGTTACCTTTTCCATCTAGTACTTCACATAAGGTGTCACCAAGATTTCCCAGTTTTTCCTTCTCCAAACCAGCTCCAACCACAAACATATGCCCAGTTGAACCATCAGTTTTAATGGTAATCAAAAGAACGGTTTTTTTCTGTGATAAATATGACAATTAGTCGATAATTAATATCAAATAAAATAAGAAAAAAGATTTTGAAGCAAGTCATTCCATTTTAAAATTTATACAACATACTGGACTTCCCAATTCTCGAAGCAATGCGTTGGCAAAATCCAAATCCACATTATCTCTGTGATATGCCCAAAATTTTGGGATCACTCCATTTTCGGTAAATTTTCTCGCCTCGAGAGAAGCCAAATCTTTACCAAGTACTAAACAAGTCTATTATCGCCACGAGAAGAAGTTTAAAAAATCATACAAGATAAAGTACATTTCATCAAAGAGCTTACGTCGAAGGACATGACATTTATGATTTTTAACACGGTATACCATTTTACCTTCCGAACGTTTTTCAAAGCTATGTTTAGCTTTTCAGCAGCAGTCGGAAATTCTGACGGGTTTGACCTAATTTAATAGAAAAAAAGTGAGAACACCAAATATATTTCATCATTTGAAATGGGGTTTAAAATTTTTATTACGAAGTTGAAATTACAAACTTTAAAATGCCCATCAGAAGCTGTTCTCTTTGAAATTGTTGAGCAAATCTGTCCAAAACTCTATTTCCACTCAAGAAATGAAGTAAGCATTTTCCTTTCTTTTTAATTACATGGAGTAATTTAATTACCTGTAATGAAAATATTGTCATAATGGATGTATTCAGTCATATTTAATGTACCAAAACTAATTTGCCAAAAAATACAAATAAAATTCATACTTGAAGCTGGGATAGATTAGTTACATGTGTCCCACAACAAACATTAGACTCAACTCCTGACATTGTCACAATTCGAATCTGCCCTTTGACATCTTCGGGAAGATTTCGTCCTCTAGCCTATAACAACCAATCCGTGTGCATTTAGAGTTTTGGTAATATGTATTTACTTCTTATTTAAACCAAGATTTTTAAATAAAATATTGAACCATGATACCAATAAAATACATTCACGATCTAGCTAAATGTCATATACACCACATAATGTGGTGTACTTCCTTGGCTATAGCTAGAGGGTTCAGTTAGAGATCATTCATAAAGTAGTTAGAATGGTTCTCACATTTTTAAGTTTTGGATCATCAAGTTCCACTACATCAACCGTGACGGGTAAAGCTTGTCGAATTTTTAAATTTACTTCCTCTTCTATTTTGGCAATTTGTTCTGGTAGTATATCCTTCGTATCTGTAGGATATTGATTTTGAAAATTACACACCCACATTTGGGTACATAAAATTGATTGGTGGTAAAAGATGTTGTAATAAAGCTTTCGACTTTGAATTATTCATATGGACAAAAATTAGCACAAAATTTATATGACATGATTGCAATTTGCAATGACCAGTGACCTTGTGTGTGGCTTGGGTACTAATGGGTACACACTACACTGCACACACAACTATATTTCTCTAATCAAAGTTTTTTTTATTGTACAAAGATAATATTTTTACCCAGTTCAATATTGGATTCATCAGATCCAAGCCACCAAGATGTTGTTGGAAATCCATAAAGTACATCAGCGATTGCTGTGATCAAATGCTGACCTGTGGGACGCGACATGAAACAATAGAAAAATTGCTGATAAAAAATTAACACTATGAAAAATGAAAATCAATCACATTTAGATCCTCTCCGATGTCATATTAGAAAAATTCCTAAATGTAGTTTCCCCATAGAGGTTATAATATATCACAGTTTTCCTGATCCATATTGTTTTGCATTTTTTGCATGCATCCATTATCAACTGTTCAAGTTCAGTCTTTGTAATGGAATTATACTGAAATCTATAAAAGCTTCCACGAAATATACATATAGTGTTTTTATGTCGTTATCTTATAATGCAACTGCAATTATTGGAAGGCTGCCTTGGCGTTAGTAGTCCTACAGTGATAGGGATATGTTTAATCATTCCTTAGCTAGCTAGATTCTAGTCTGATTACAAGCTCAATTCTATTGTTATGTAAAATATTGGGTTTGGTTAAACTTCTGTGGATGCTCCATATATTTTAAATGGGAGGGAGCTTAGGAAAGGAGACTCCCTACTCCCTACATAAGAAAAAGTATTCATTAAAAATTACGGCAACTAGTCCTGTATGACGACACGTCATGAAAATAGTATTATGATTATATGCTTGCGGAAAGAAAGTCAGTCGTCGGCACAATCGAGTCGGCCGACAACAACTGACAATGACAAAGTCCACAGCAAGTCAGCAATTTGCAGATTGATATGATGATTACTGATGACTGTCTGTCTCGAAAACTCGAAACTATTTTGTCTCCCTTCCAAACCAACCTCATGCGTATGTGACAGTGACAAATGACAACGCCGTAACGCATATCACACCCGACCGAGTTTTAGTATTTTGTTTAATTTCAACGTCGGATTACAGTATTTTAACGTGATTTTGTAAGTTCTTTGTATCTTCCATTATTGGCTATTGCGCATACACGCATCACATTCTGATCCGTGCCAAATTCTCTCGAATCACCTGACCGTGTCGGATAAACTTGGAAGAATAGTAGCGATTATCATTAGTTAAAAAATATTACTGCCTGCTTTTGGTCGAATCTAACCGACAACCGTTTTCGTGTAGGAAGAAATCATTAGGAATGGAGCAAGAAAGAAACACTGAAAAGACAGGAGGGGGAGCTGATCATATTGATCAACCTCCCATTTTGCATAGTGAAGTTGCAACTGATCAGTCTAGTTCCAGTAATGGTCAGGTAATAAATGAAATAAACAATGACAGCATCATGAACCCCCTACTTGAGGAAGAACAGGTCAACGCCAACGAGAACCCACAGGCAGATTTAATTGGTAAGTTGCTCAATAATTGTTAGAAGTAATAAGTACAAGGAGTACAAGTGTATTTACTAATAAAACAATTTTTACATTTTTGTCATTTGACCTTTCATACAATCATACTTAATTTAAAAGTAGTGGACGATGAGAATGAAGAAAATTTACCAGCACGATTCATTATAAGACGTTCGGGTGCGGAAGGAGATGCAGACGTTTCAAGTTCTGACGATGATGAGATGAATGGATTTTTCTCTATGGCCAGACGTAACGTTGAAATGGACGTAGATTCTGATTCGTCTGATTCTGTTCCAGATCAAGATTTTCTGGATTATTTTGCCCTTTCAAATCAGAGCAATAATGAGAATAAGGGTACCGGCTCAATTACAAATGTAACAAAAGAAGAACCGATATTTGGCAGTGATCTAACGGTCCAACTCCCCTTAACGGTCTTACCTCCGACTGAAGTATCTGATATTAACATGGAACAGAAGCTATCAAATCGTCCAAGCTATCTGCACTACTGTGAGGTATGCAAGAAACCCGCCGATTTTGTATGTAAAGGCTGTTATCGAGCGGCATATTGTTCTGAGAAACATCAGAGAGAAAGATGGAATGAGCATCGTCGAGATTGTGTAAACTATGGATTGGTTCGTTATCCTGCCTTATTGTACCGCGGCCCAATAACCATCGACCGGATAGAGAAAGCTGGAAAAATTCCGTCTTATCGGTTGAAATCAAACATTGCTGTACCGGCAAATGAAATTTTTTTGGAAGAACGTCCCTTCTTAATATGCCCATGGCCGAGATTAAAAATCCGGCAGTCAGAACGACATTGCCCGCTTGGCTTATTTATAAGAAACATGTCATGCTTTGGTTGTGGGAAAACGTTGTGTTTTTCATGGACTCGGTGCGATGACTGTAACCTGTTTCTTTGTTCAAAAAAATGCTTATATATCACCAATCACAAGAAGGCGGAATGTAAAATTATTCAACGCTTGGTTTCGCAAAATTTATCTAAATTGGACCCGAGGCTTGATTTAAAAACCTTACATCTTAACGAAGAATATCGCGAATTCTTGTACATGGATATTATGATATTGCGGCTCGTCCTCAAGTTTTCTGAAATGCGTGAAACGATGTCACCTGAAGACTTCGCAGATGCATGGTCAAAGCTAGAATTAATATGGAACAGCAGACCATTGCCAACAGGTCGTGGAAATGAGAGACACAATAAAATAATTGATAATCTACAAATATATTTTCGGTTCAGCTACGCCTTATTAGAGGGTCGTCAAACTTTACTGTGGAAGCTGTTTTCCATAATCGATATGAATTCTTTTCCGTTTGAGCTACCCTTTCGAAGGTTTAGAACCCTTTGTGTCGTTCTAGGATTAGCGGGTCACAGCTGCATTCCTAACAGTCATGTTTCGCTTTACGAACCCGAAATGGAAAAAATAGACATTGACCAAATTGAAGGAGATCCAGATGACCTAACGATTGTAGTTAGGTCAGGACGTGGTTTATCAAAAGGGACAACGATAACTTTTTCCTACGTCCCATTAATATTTGGAACCTTAGAAAGACGATCGATGTTACTGGCAACCTACTTTCTTTGGTGTATGTGTTCAAGATGTGTGGATCCTACCGAATGTAATACATTCACCACCAATATCAAGTGTCCTACCTGTCAAAATTCAATGCTCATCCCATCAAAGTCTGCAGCCACGGCAGATGTAGAATCGGAACTACGCCAACCGATTGGATCTACAAGCAACAAAAACGATTGGGAGTGTCGAGGAAATGTCGTAACTAAACGGTCAGCATTTTGTCGGCCAAGGTAATAATTGACTTCGTAATTAATTTTTTTTGGTGTAGACGATGGGCAAACCGATATTCTCTGCATTGCATTGGTAATCATTTTTTATGGTGCGTGGTTGTGGTTCTTCACTATAATACTTTATTTTTTATCACTAGTATCTATTGCGCACCTTTACGACACGACGATGCCATGGTCAGAATGAGAACAGTCGAGATTGCAATTTCAAAATATTCGGTGGAACAAATTTCCAGAATTAAAGACCTGCTTATTGCAGTCAAAACTGATAACCAGAGCCAGACCTATTTCTACCAATCAGCAATTCTGAAAATTTCGGAAGATGTTATCCGTGGAACATTTTTTCCTTTACCCGATGTACTAGCAGAAGATCTAAGCGAGTTTAACGATCAGACGTTAACAACCATTGTGTTAGCAAAGAATTTATATCAAAACTTCATGAAGAAAGTCAATCCTGGGTTCAATTTTGAAGGTACTTATTGCAATATCATAATATTTATCTGTAAAATAATACTATAATGCCGTTGACCATCACCATTCAACTTTAATGTTGATGATCTCTGTCAAATTTCTACTATATTCTAGGATTCCCGATTGCTAACTTACAGTTTGCTGAAAATGAACTTTTAGGAAGGGAGACTGGAAAAATGATGTACTTAGAAGCAGTAAGCGCATCGACATCCAAATCAAGAATTCGAGGATTAATAAGGCCTAATCTATCTATTATTATTTAAAGATGTTTGCCCCTACTATTGTTCAAAGTTAGTTTAACGATAAACGTTCATTGTCTGTTGTCTAATCCAATTTCTCTCTTGATTTTGCCGCTACGACATTACCTGAATGTTGTTGCATGTGATCAAAACGCCGCTTCCAATCTATTTTTGTCGTCACTTTGTCACCAGCTTGAAATGGACTAACATTCTCTGGGCTTTTTCCTTCAGGTACAGATGTTGGAACACGGATATAGTGTACGGCTTGTTGTCCTTTACGAATACTTCGAATGACGTCCTTACCACCAATAGTTCCCCTGTCATCTGGCTGTATACAATGAAATACAACTTGGTTAAGTTTATAAATAATTTTATTTACAAATTATGTTAAGAAAATTTGTATAATGCATGCTAGAAATGTGGAGAATGTGTTACTATTATTTTACTAGATTAGATTGTCATATTGAAAATGTAGTTCATCGATGTTAACAGTTTATTTTTCTAAGCATGGATTAGTCAAGTGTTAATAAAACTTGCATTTATTCTGACATGATTTCTCCAATAAACAAATTTAACCCAACGTTGTACATTATCGATTTACCTGCCCACCTCCTTCCGGAAACAAAATAGTATCCTCCAGTATTACACGAAAAACGTTGTCGCACTTTCCGTTATCTCCAGAGCCATTTGCATGTGATAAGTCAGAGGTTTCAAGCACTTCTTCGCACGTAATAACTTGAGTGTCAAACTACAAACAAAAAGTACATATACAATGAGTCAAAACAAATATAATAAAGATTATTTTTTAATAAATAGGTTCTAGCTCTGCTGAAATTAAAAAAAAAAATTGGTGCTCGTTTACTAACCTCCGTTAAAAAGGAGTCCTTCTGGCACATGAAAACCATTTTGAATTTTGACACTAACTCACAATTGCAAATTCGAATTGTTCGAAAGTTATTGTGAAGTATACACCTCCTGACAACGTTGTTACGTCGCAATTTAGTTTAAGAGAATTAGATACTTTCAGTTTTCAGTAATTTGCACAGCGCTACAAAGCAGCGTTTATGGTATAAAGGCTACTGTCCTTGTCCTTATGGGAAAAACGTGTATTTTCGAAAGCTTGACGATTAACAATATGAATTTCTTCACCATACAACCCCGTAATTTTTTAGAATTTTTGGTTTTTGTTTGACTAGTAAGTATTAGTAAGTGGTAAGTTAAGTTGTGTGCGTTTGTATTATTTTGCATTTCATCACGTATGGTATCGGCAAACCAACAATATTTTTTAAGTTGGATACTGATACTTCACAAGTTACACGATTATATTACATCATATGATCAGATTACATCAGATTATATTACATGTGTCCTTAAATTGTAAGTAAAATCTTTCGTTTTTACTTACTTACATCATACCATCGGTGGATAATGTTACAGAATACATTTGAAATTTGAATATAGAATATTATTATTATAGAACATTGGATTCGGATTCATTTCTGATGTTTTTAGCAAGACCGCATAATCTTACGTTATAGAAACAATATTGAAAACGAACTCAATTTAATAATGTAAATTGAGTTCGTTTTCAATATTGTTTCTATAACGTAAGATTATGCGGTCTTGGTTTTTAGTTTGTCAGATGTTTTGTTTTAGATTTGAATGATCTGTTGTGCTGTATACTGCATAATGCGCATTGCGCATATAATATTTCTTAATATTATTATTGTTATGTTTGTGATGATTGTTTTTTCACACTAAAAGTAAACTACCGGTAACTTTTTGTCTAGTTTGGCGCTGCACATGAGCTTGAGCGAGTCGTGTCGGTAATTGGAAAATGTTATATTGTGGCTACCCGTAGACCAAGCTGCATGCCGTCATCCAAATCTCGAATCTGTTTTCAATGCGAGGCATCAATTCGCGTTAATGTGTCAAACTGACAAATTATTTGAAATCTACGAGGTGAAATCTGCCCTATGTACCGAGTTTCAGTCGGAAACTCGAAAGTTTTGTTGTTTTTCTTTATTCACTACTCACCTTATTTGTATGCCGCAACAAAAATTGGTGCGCCCTCGCCTTTTTATGTATGAAATAGCTAAATTTAAAAGTTAATTATCTAGCGTGTACCGGCCTGTCCCGTAATGAATCTTTTTTAAATGTTTATTGAAGTCTTGAGTACAACTAGGTTAAAAATTATGCACCTAGCTGCACTATTTCGAAAAATTTGTGTTAAAAAACACCGTGTTTTCAAGTCAAAAGTGGCGCCATTCGCCACAGGATTAATTAAAATGCTTAAAAATTTGATACACCAGTAGTATTCAACATGCTCCATCCGATGTAATATTTAAAATAAATTTTAAATTTGCCCCAGGGGGACGACAGGGAGCCAAAGGTCAGCTTTATGCATAGGTGACGACATGAGGGGGTGGTGTGAAAAGGGGGATGTGGAGGGGTTCCAAAAATGCCCAGTTTATCATCGTTAATTTTTAGTGACTTTTTCAGACAACTTATGGCCATTGTCGGCAGACAGGAAGTGAATAGTGATTTTCGTTAAGCGGTTTCGGACGCGGACGGAACGGTGCAAAACCTCGAAAGTCTGTAAGATTTTATGGTCGATCGACGAAGAAAACATGTAGATTGAATATCTCAATCCCGAACTCTAATTTCATCATTCATATCTTACGTTATATGCGTATATATATGCGTATGGATTTCCGACTTCCGAGTCGAGTACGTGTACACGTACAAGTTCGAATTTTTCGGGTGAAGGCATTATCGCTCGGCAATGGGTAGCAGCACGATACCGCCGCGCCGTTGGTGGGAGCCATTGTTGTGTGTTACGGACCGTATCATACGGTATGCTGGTTGGTTGTTGTGTATTGAGAAACGCGTATCGTTGATCGTTTAGAAAATTGAATCTAGACGATAAAATGAGTTTCATACACAGTTGACCATAATTTATTTCTTTGTGACGCAAGCAAACTCGACCCGACTTTGTGTTTACTGTTTACCTTTCACAAATTGAATATTATTATTTAGTCGCGTTCGAATATCGAATGTAAATTTTCTGCTTTCCATTCAGTAACGCCTTGTCCTTGTCCACCTGTGAAGCATAATTTTTAGCAAATAGTTCCTCCGAGTGTTACCCAATTCCAGTAATTTTTAGACTAATCGTTGCGTTACTATTATAATATATAAGCAAACTTGCTTTGCTACACAGAATCGTACAAAGTAGCCGACATTCGACATTGATAAAGAATTGTGTGGTTTATAATTATCACTGTATCCAAACTGAAAAGAAGTACCTTCATTAGCCACTAAAACAATTAAGATTGGGTAGTGGAAAATGGCCAGTACCAGCAGTAATGAAAAGAATGGAGAACAAGGAGACGTTCTGTTAGATAAGTATACCAAGTTTAAGTAAGTTAATAACTAATTTTTAAAGCAAAAAATTCATGATCGTAAAAATTTTGGGCGAAATACCCTGACAGTATTTTACACACTAAACGCCATGAATTAAAATATAAAATTCTAGATATCTAATATTTCATGGGTCATCAGTAATTTATTTATCTAGACTCATCACTTGAGTAAAAAAATATATATACATACACAAACTGAAAAGAAGTACCTTCATTAGCCACTAAAACAATTAAGATTGGGTAGTGGAAAATGGCCAGTACCAGCAGTAATGAAAAGAATGGAGAACAAGGAGACGTTCTGTTAGATAAACTAGATGATGAAGATGTCGGTGAAACTACTGAAGACTGCATCAAACCTTCAAGTAAGGATAAATCAGAAGTAAAAAATGCCGACTCCAGCTTATTACAAGATGCCATAGACACTGAAGTCACTGATGTAGATACAGTAATAAAATCACGAATTGAGCTTGGAAAAATTAAACCAACAGATAAAGGTAATTAAAAAATTTGATTGACGTTTTAGCAATGTATTGGTATCGTCCCCGACGTCCCCTCAAGACCTCGACAACACTATATTTCAAATTACATAATTTTGTGGCTATTAACAGATAAACATGTGGACATTCCACCACCACCATCCGCAGTGATGGGAAATTTACGTGATAGCTCGACATGTAAAAAACCTGCTCAGGCAATGAAGCGAAGGCCAGATAAGAGCATAGAGCAATTGAAAGAGAGAAGATTTTTAACCGCTAAACGTAAGGTACATACACTTACTGACATTGGACATTGTGTGTCAATCTGTCATTATTCATTCATTATCATTTAATTACTGTCATTATTCCTATTTATTTAAATACTACGGCGTGCTACAGTCTACATATCTCTTGCAGGTGTAAGAAGACCCTATACATGCGTTAATGTTGGGTCTTCCATAGTCTATTATTGATGGTAGTTTTCTTGTGTTTTACAGCAAAAACCTACAAGTACTAATCCTAATGGGAATCCTTTCGGAGCATTAAATTTAACAAATGCATTCGGAAGACCCACTGTTGGAGCAAGTAACCATGCTGGCAGCATGTTTAGCTTTGGAAATGTTCAAACACAACCTACTACCACGTCACTGGCGCCTAAATTTGATTTCAGCAGTTTCACTTCCTCAGATAAGAGTGAAAATGAGCAAGATTCTGACAAAATCGATGAGACAGTCGTAACAAAGAAATTTAAAACAGGCAAGTAATCTGAAAACATTTTATTTCTATTTTTTATTGCTCATTGTATACGAGTTGTTTAAGGGTTTCTTCTACAAATGTGTATGAATGCCAGTGATCTTTAATTGTAACATCTTCAGCTCCATATTTTTTGCAAAACTTCAAGACAGGCTCGTTCCAATTATTGCACTCCCATGATATCCTTGCATCGCCCTCAGTATAAGCAACCTATAATCAATTTTTTTAAATACGAATTTTTCCTTGTAAATAGGTAATGTTTACTTCGATGTTAATGTTAAGTTGTTCCATGCTCAGTTGTCTTGTCTATACCTTTGCGATATACTTTAGAATTTTATGGCCCACTCCTTTTAGCCTATACTCAGGTCGAACATATAGATGTTCTAAATGAATTCCTTTTCCGTTCCATGTTGAGTATGTTTTATTAAAAAGTGCATAACCAATAATTGTATTTGTACGATTTTCAGAATCGGGACCGATTCCATCTCGTAGTGAACCCGCGGACGTCGACTCAGCCACTACCGTATGAACCAGAGGTGGATATGTATAGAATGAGTCTCTTCTTAAATCTGAGGGAGGAGAAAACGAATGACACTATTTGTATGTGTTGTATTACGAATTTTTAACCTTTGATGCAACTGCACATAGCAATTTTAGTAGGAATTCCGTGTGGACAAAACGTTATTAATAAATACTTAATACTTGACTTTAAAATTTTTGTTACTGATTTCTCTTACCGTCAGCTGTGACTTTAACATGATCTGACAACCCCTCGTTAATGGAAAAACCGTTAATTAACTGCAATATTACTTCGCAATCAGACTCTGTCCCATCTCGAATGTGCCAGTCGACATTATCAGTCATCATAAAATAATTTTTATCAGTGGCTGAAAACCTATATGAAACGGTTGACGGTGGGACTTGTGAATTGATTTGAGCTTCGCACTGTTCATCACACTAATGATCAAATGATCTTTTATATAAATAAGATCTCTATATATAAAAGTTCACAGTTATATTTCACACACATTTAATGTATCCCATCAATGGTGTGTGTGTGTAACTTCGTACAGTCATGTGTTTCATAAATGATAATAAAATAACTTCTAGTGGTTGTATTTATGTAAGAGTGCTTGTGTTTCATATGTTTGTTTGTATATGTATTGTACTAGTTAGTACTAATCTTCATAGTTAATTGTAATGTAGCTGGTGATGATGCTATATTAATACTATAAAATAGTATTTCATTTGATGCTACACTAGCGATAGTGGCGATGATTTTTGTTCAAGGAATGTAATAAAAGAAATATATGTAACTTAACTACATTCTGTATTACTATATATGTCGTTGGCTATGCAAAATTACATGGGGCTTTACAGAATTTGTACTTTATTTCACTTATATACTTACATAAATTGAACAGACAGAGTACATCAGTATCATTATTAGTAATAATTCGTGCAGGAAAAGCTAGCAACGACAATAAGTTAACTTTCAATTTCAGATATAACAAAAAAATTCTGCTTAATAAATCTCAGAAGCCGTCCGAAAGAGATAGAGTTAGTGGCGATGACAGATGAATGTTTGTTTTCACAATTTCACAACCGCAAAGAGACTTGTCACAAAATTGCCGAATGAAATAAAGTTTACCAAACTGTATTGTATTGTAAGTTATGTTTAATTATATAATGTAAGATTATGGTTCGGATTCCATATTACATACAATAGATTCGTTTTTATTTCGGACTAATTATCTAGTGAAACAACTTTTTGGAACTCACTACTCTAAATTTGTGTTAGTCAAGATCCCTGTCTCGCTAACTAAAATACAGTGGTCATTGTACTCTATGGAGTTTTCTATCAAAATCAAGAGATTACTTGTTTCCCAGTAGGAGTAAATTATCATCAAAAAACCGGTAAGATTGTAATCCTTGTGTTTTGGTAACATTTTCTCCACCTTGTTTTTCGTAAAATTTCAAAGCTGTTGTATTCCAATTTAAGCACTCCAATGTAAATCCCCAGTAATTATTTTCGTTGGAGAACTGTGGGTTTATTCATAAGTTTTGTTTTTCATGTTTTCTAAAAAAATTGATTTCATTATATTAAATAATTGTTAGTTTACCTTAGCTAATGCGTTAATGAGAGCTGTCGCTACTCCTTTTGAACGATAATTCGGTGCAACGAATATATCTTCAAGGTGGATTCTTTTTCCATGATACGGACTATATGTTGGAAAGTAAATGGAGTAGGCAACAATTTCCTTCAAGCCCGTGTCTGGGTCAGTTCTTTCAGCAACATCGGATAAATATAAGGGAAAGAGTTTGTAAAATCCATCCCTCTGTAAATCTATAAACATCAAAAAGTAAAATCAGCACAAATATTAGTGTATTGTATTGTATTGCTTTATTCCATAAAATGGGGAGTTTACAGGTAATCAGATAAAAACAATCTGCTTTTCATACCCTAACACCACAACAGTTAAACTGACCTTAGTATTTCAAATCAAACAGAACATTTAATCAATTGACAGGCCATATTGTAAATTGGTTTTTGATTGTATACCAAAAGTCTACCTGAAATAGAAAGTTTAGGTCCATCCGGCATTTTTTCAAAGTTTGCTAGCTCTTTTATAAAGGTCACAATGGAAGCACAATCTTTGGGTTCAGTTCGGCGGATAGCAATGTCGTCAGGAACTGGCTCGGGTGCTGATTGCAAAATGCGTACAACTGCTTCTGGAGAAAATGAATAGTTAAACCAACCCTCTTCCTGGGTTAAGTTGATGGCCCCAAGTTTGTTAAAAAGATTTATGGCAGCTTCATTTCGTTCACTGACTTCAAACGATATTCGAGAATATTTGTTCCCAACGGCCATCTTTGAAAGTCATAATATGTAATAAGTATTTTTCAATCATTCGTATTTTAACCACCATCTTTTACTATACGATTTGCTATCTGTGTACCTTGCCCATATAATGCAAAAGTTTTGTTGCAACCCCTTTTCTTTGATATGCAGAGTCCACAGCTACATTGCCCAAATGGACGACCTGACCAACCCACGTTGAGTACTTAAAATGATATATGGCAGCACCAACAATATGTTTTCTCCCGTTGCGTTGTACGTCTTTGGTTTCAGCAACAACGGCATGAAAATATGCTGCTCGGTCCCTCGTATCAAATCCATCACGATCTAATCCTGTACGTTGTCAAAAATAAAAAAAAGTTAAAACCGGCATAAATTTAAATTTTTTAACACATCTACATCGTCACGTTTTTAAAGCAATTTACCATTTGGTGTTAGTTTTGGCCTGTTGGGATCTGAAAAAATCACATTATTCTGTGTAGCTGCCACATTTTCAAAAATCTCCAAAATTCTTCCTACGTCCTCACGACCTGCCACACGGATGGAAATATCCAAAGTTTCCATTCGAAAAATTGGGTTTTCAACACCACAACAAAAATTAAGCGCCACACTAAAGTGCAGTGTCCAGTAATGTCTCAAAAATTATTCGTTCGTTTTACGCCCAGTCTTCCCGAGGTCACACTTGCTTCCTCTTCAACAACACAAAACTTTGTTCAACCCTTTTCTTTTGCGAACAAAACTACAATTGAATGACTAGCCGTCGTTTCACTTTACAGCTACTACAGTTTCCCAAATTACTGTTCTAAATGATAAATGGGAACAATGACTTGACTGTAATGTAAGCAAGTCACCAGTCCTTAAGTAATTTTGTTCTTTCTTATTCAGAGAAACTTTCTCTACTTCCGCACGACATCATTTTACAAAAACCTTCTCTCACTTCTCCGTATGTAGATGGTTCAACGCTCCCGTATTGAAGTGCAGGCAGACAGTGAAACTGTTGCTGTTACTCCTACCTCCTCCACTACTACTACTTTACTCGCTCACTTTCATCTTCTATTTATGTTCCAACTTGTGTGTGTGTAACCTGGAGAATATCCAAAGAGAATTTTATTCCTTTCTCCTTCCTCTTTCTCTCGTGAAAACAACACACACTTTCTATCTCGTTGCTTTCTCTCCTCCTAACTCCTGCTTCATTTTCCTTTTCTCTGTCGTGCCGTGCTGATGGTGGTAGGGGGATGTGTTTGCGTGTCTTCTATGAATCTACGAAGTATGTAGCTATGGACCTTTACTTAAATGTCAAAGTTTGTCAATCCTCTGTTCCACTTGGTTTACTACAAGTCTCTCTTGCATTCAGGTCTTGTTGTAGTAGTCGTGTCGTAGTGCTCTAACTACTAACTACATCATCATCAGTACTCCAAATAAAGGACTCACACAGCACACGACCACACGTTTTTCTTGTTTCATCTTCTCTTGTACTTTTTTCCTTCTTTCTCTTCTCTATCATAACAAATATAACAACATCATCAAAAGTCGCCACCAGGTCTGACTCTCGACTACAAACTCAAACTTTTTCTACTATAACTGCCGAATCTACAGATATGCCTATTCTTATACTGCTAAAGAAAATCAATTAAAATATACTATATATTAATTGACACGTGTGTGCATGTGTGTGGCCATAAAAACTTTTGTACACACCTAACCTAACAGTTCGCTAGCAAACAGACAACGAGGAAACGACAACACACAACAATATCACATTTGTTGTAGTCTCCTATGAAAACTACGTACTTAACTTTATATCCAGCTTTTGCTTTGCTATGCTGGAAAGAAAAGACAGTGTGTGCCGTTTATTTTTTTCTACCTTTGTAGAACTACCCAAACTGTATTATGAAAGTTCAATTCACTCAGATTCAGACAGAAAAGCATGTTTTTTTTCGTTCTCTCAGCCAGGTCGCAGGGAATCATTTGCTTGATTCCATCAGCGTCATCCTCCCAACTTCAACCTCTTCTGTTTTTATTCCATTCCATCAGCACCGCCATGCCTGCCACTTGTATTACCACCGGGTATTCTACACATAGACACACAACCATGTAGACGCTTTGATGTTCCAATTTTCATCTTCTTTTCTCTCTCACACATAATGTTATGGTGTTGTTGTGTGCTATAGTAATGATGCCGTTGCTGCTGCTGTTCTCTTCAGTCTTCAGTAATATGTATACATATGAATATGGATAATCTGTTGACGATGACGGTGTTCATGTACACACACACCAAACAATATTAACTTAACGAGTTTTGAGTGGGAGAAGAGAATAGGTGAAGGAAAGTAGCAGTGGTAATAGTGCCATACAGATTTCATGCTCACGTATTCCAATCCAATTTCATTTTTGGAGTTTAGAGAAGTGGTTTAGCTTGAGGCTGATAATGATGATGGTATGCTGGTATGTTGAACGGTTTTCGTGATCAAGTCGAGTGATGTTTTGAATGTTGGTGTATGTCTATCCTAAGTACTAGTAGGAAGAGCTATAACGTTGATGATTGGATGCTGCGCTATAAACAAAGTGTACTATATTTTTATGCATATGAAAAACCTTCACCACTTTCTTGGGTGTTTTCGCATGCATAACTTCATCTCATTTTCTGTTTGATATGATTTTCACCAACTACTTACATTGTTCGGAGAGAACCAAGTAGTGGTTTGGTGGGTTGTGTGTGGGTGACCAGAGTAAATCCGGTATGTTCATACAATACATACGACAATACAATAGGTCGTCTATGCAGGAGACGCGGGCATACAACTCTATTACAACACAAGCAAAGAGAAATATTACAACGGGTTTTGTCACAACAGACAACACAACAGGAAAAGCGTATTGTTGCACGACGAGGTGATTATAGTAAGTAAAAAGCCGTTTCCACAGGTTTTATATTGAATAAGAGAGAAAGAGTGAGAGAGAGAGAGTTGGGAAAAGAGTAAGTATCCTGGAGAAAGAAGGAATTGGGAATTTCATTTTGTCAACGTGTCTGTCTTTCACACGGATATTCTGGTGTGACATGAACATGAACATTTGAAACCCGACCAAAAATGAGAATGACATTTGGCTAGCAAGGATGAACTGTGAAAAGAGATATAGAGCATGGATCGATAAATTATAGAATGGTTTAAATATACAAGAATGCCTACAACTACGACGAATAAGGTTTATATATAGACGAATAAATATTTATTCTAGCGTTTGGCATTGGTAGTTAATTTTGTTGTTTTCCAACGTGCTCCAATATTATATGTTATACAATAAAATAAGCACCGTTAAAAATTAATGCACGCAGCTATGTTGTAAACAAGCGAAACAATAATTATTACACCGATTATACTTATTTGCAAAGAATAGAATAAATAGGGTCACATGATAAATTGTGGAAAAATGTAGAATTTGATTCGTTATTATTATTTGTTTTGTAAATTTTCAGGTTGTTTCTCTAAATCCGTTGATAAATAAATTCATCTGGGACATCGACTTTAAATAAAACTAAATAGAAGGAAAGTGACGTACAAAATAATATTACTTATCCATAGTGGTACATATGTATTTCTTTTTTCTAAACGCTTCACCTTAAAAAATTTAAAATAAATAAGATTCACCTTGTGCTGTGTTTTGTTGAGAACACTATCCGATGTAGCAAACTGGTACTCCTGGGACTCAGCTATAAGTTAGTGATCAACTATATAATGCTGTTCAGTTATCGGTCATAAATTATGTTCCAAACTTTCCATGCTCTCATTTTCGAGAAAACTCAACATTTGTTTTTATTATTTGTGAATTTCTAAATTATTTCAGATAGAAATGCTGGAGCGATGAGCGATGTTCCTCTGTCTATGCCTGTCCCAACCTAAACACGTTTCTGATTCTGCGGTTTGACCAAATTCCACGTGAAGTGGCAATAAAAAATAGGCACTGTATACTTTAGATGTTTAGGAAATCGGTCAAAATTTAGAGCATTTGGTGCGGGGCATTTCATGCACTTTAGTTGCTTATTAAAAATATTTATTGAGTCGTGCATTAAGGTGGGTGAAAATGTCCCTGTTCACGGTGTAGGTAAACAAATTTTACGACAATTTCAATCAATTGATGAAAATGGTGTCTGCATGATGGCTTTTTCGAAAGTGCTTATAATTAGCATGAAGCAAGAATTTATCGTGCCTGTTGCGTGTTGCGTTGTCAAGCTGTGATACCTGCAATTACTGTCCTTGGAAATATTTCTGTTCTGGTGCTGGTACATGACGTCACAGCGAAAATAGGGTCGGGCCACTTATGTAATTGCAACTTTAGTACCAACATGGCTTACTTGCATATTGGCGT
>JAHZNB010005823.1:0-16555 GCA_027744295.1 Callyntrura guangdongensis
GGGGACTCTTAGCACCGATGCATCAAACCGTGCCCGGCTAGATTGAAGAAAAACGTCGTTCGGCTATTTTGAAGCCGAACGCATTTGGCTAGTTTGAAGCCGAACGCGTTCGGCATTGGGATATCTTGTACCTTCCCATTTGGCACAACAATGTTTGTTTAGTAGACATAATAAACATGTGTTCCTGTTCAAATTACCTTCATTTCCTCGTTCACCTGACGTCATAAGATTTTGTTTTGATCCGTTGTGTCATACAACGGCAGGCTTTCGTCACATCGTGGTGTGTTGAATGTGTATAGATGCAGGAATGTAGATCAGGGTATGTGTTATCCAGTTTAGCTACTTGTTACTAATTTTTTAATTAATTTAAATCACAGCATATAGTTGAAATCGATATGTTATTTCTTTCAGATTTTTTCCATATTGCCATAAATACTGTCATCTGCTTTTGTAATAGTTAAGGAATCGAATCAAGCGTCATCCCACTCGTAGCCCAGCATACAATAACAGTAGAATTCAGCTGTAGTAGTTTTAAATTAGGTGCACTATAATCTAATCCATTTTTTGTGTAGTAACAATAAAAGTATTAACACT
Source organism: Callyntrura guangdongensis (assembly GCA_027744295.1). Lineage (NCBI taxonomy): Eukaryota > Metazoa > Arthropoda > Collembola > Entomobryomorpha > Paronellidae > Callyntrura > Callyntrura guangdongensis. Next base: position 595 of record JAHZNB010005823.1, read on the forward strand.
ATCAAAATAACGTTGTGTAAACAAGATAACTTGCGCAGAATACCCCAATTGAACATTACAATAGGTGTAAGAGCTAATTTCGGATAGGGACATTTTGTGTTCTGGGCAAGTTATCCGGTTCGCGGTTTTTAAACATTTTGTAGTAGCAAATTTTTTTAATCGACAGGTGTCAATAATATCCTTGGGGTTCCACACTATAACACCTCTTTCCGATTTACAAAAACCTTTCGTATGTTCACAATTATTGACACCTGCCAGAGATATTATAGAATTGTCATGGCTGGAAACTGTAACTCTTAAACGTGAATAAAAATATTCTACTACATCATCAACGTTACTGCCTGGCCAACCATACTCTATACCCTTGGACCGATTGGTACAAAATAATCCTTCGCGAATCATAACAAGGGGGTGATTATCGGGGGATTTTCCGCGCTTAATCATTGAATAGCATAACATTCAAAAGAATCGATTTGATAAGATGTTATATCGGGAAAATATATACTAATTTCTATCGTTTTAGACCTCTCTTCGGTATTTAACAAAGGACATTCTAAGGGTTTAGGAGCTTTATATAGGAAGCCATCTTTAATACGAGGACAATAAAAAATAGGAGTAGTCTTTTTACCAATGGCGAAAAATAACTCATTGACCGAAGGGGTAGTGGGTATAGCTACTGGGGGCTTCAGTACATCATGAAAAGGTTCGTAACCGTTATAGGTACTATCAACAGGGGAAGGAGTAGTTACATATTTCATTGCACTTTATTGAAAATGTAGATTTACTGCTCCGTTGATAACACTTCTTAAATATTGTTTTGTGCCATTGGTATATCGGTTACTCGTAGCGTAAGCGGGATACCAAAACACGGGAATAAGTTCCCTTACAAATTCAGCTTGAGTCATATTAGTAGTTTCCACATACTGGTTATAGCGGTACCCAACGTCACATTGAGTATGACCAGCATCCCAGTCACTACGAGCATAACTGTTTTGGATCCATACTTCTCTTAAGTCTATCCATTTTAAACTATCTAAAGTTAATGGGGATGAAATAATATCCCAATATTCACGCGCTTGACTGTTGGTAATATTGGGTTTTTCAGCGAGACAGCTCGAACAAAAAATGAAAACTAATAAGATAAACATTATCACGGAGTACGGGAAAAACAAAAAAAACGAGTTTGTTTTTTATACGGATGGAACGACGTGGTGGAACAGGAGGTGTTGTTTTCTTGTGTTTCCTGAACCGTACGCGCGGGATTGGAATGGGAGTATCTTCGTCAGATTCTACAATAAATTCGGGAAGAGCAAAACTAGGCATAAGTAAATTAGCAGCTTGATTTAAAGAAACAAATTCAGAGTGAGAGTATTGAAATAATTCAACAAACAATGTAAAAAGGTTAGGATATAAGTTTAGACTTTTAGAATATAGAATATATGAGACTAAAAAGAAACTGAGGGATCAAATTTCCAAATATTAGGATAGAAGTAGTTCTCAGGTAGCGTAATAATTGGAGGTAATCTTGCTCATTTTGAAGAGTTGGAAATTGAAATACATGTAACTTCTTAGGAGATATAATAGTAGTTAAATAAAAGTTTTCGGTAGAAGGAAGAGTAAAAGGAAGGTGTGCCGGATTACCAAGTAAAATAAGATTCTTAATATCCGCATGTTCTTTTAGTGTAGGTAACAACAGATCTAGTGACGTTACTAAGTATACTTTAAATGGTAAATATTGACTACAATAAACTACCTCATCTAATACAGGCAAATCAAGTTTAGAGACTAGAGAGGATATCTGCTCAAGGTGAGAAAGTTGATCCCTAAACTCATTAAAAGTAGTGAATAAGTTAATATCGTCATCCTCAAAAATAATAAAATCACGTAAAAGCTTCATTCGTTGCACGTGAGTTTTAATTTCCCTATTTGTTGTGAGACACTTAACTATATAGGTTACCTCATTTATAGGAGATAGTACCTCATGTTTACCTATATAATAAGATAAAAATTTCCTACTTTGGCCAAATTCTGTGTGCCGAGGATATTTTAACATAACAATATCACCTGGATGGAAAGTAATATGTTTACGGAATTTATCCGCTCTCGCTTTGTATCTGAGTTTTTCTTCTTGGAGGAATTTCTTAACATTTTGTCTGATTTCTAATATGTCCCTTTGAGCAATGCTGGTAGAAGTAATATTATACGGAAAATTGGGTACTTGTCCGTATAAAATCTCATAAGCAGAGTATTTTGCTGAAGCATGCATAGAACTATTAAATGCCCATTGTACCTGATGTAAGTATTTATCCCAATCTGTGTGAACGTTAATAACATAGTGAGAAAGCATGGGGGCAACAGTTTGAAAGATTCGTTCAGATTTACCATTAAATTTGGAGTTATAGGGAGTAATAAATTTATGGTCCACTCCGTACAGTTCTCTATGTGCTCGCAAGAGCCTAGACACATAATTAGCTCCATTATCTGATAAAATAAACTTAGGACAACTGTGTCGAGTAAATATTGCCTCTTCTAAAAATTGCTCTATGGTTTCAGCAGTTTGGTTGGGAATAGCTCTAAGTTCTAGCCAATTAGAAAAGTGACAAATAGCATTAATCACATATTTATTACCATTAGGAGTGGTAGGCAAAGGGCCCATAATGTCAGTAGAAATAACTTCAAAGCATTTATCTGGTACTGCCATAGGATGAAGTAAGCCATGCAACTTGCCATAATGGCGCTTTTTTGAAATACAGGATTCACAATTAATTATAAAATTATAAAGATCAGATTTCATACTTTTCCAATAGTACTTAGTAACTAGTCTATTAAAACTACGAGAAAATCCCATATGCGCAGAAATAGAAATACTGTGAACATGTTTAAGTACTTCCATACGTACGATTTTGGGAAGGACTATTCTAGGATAAGTTAAAGAAATATTATATAAGATCTTATTCTCCAACTTAATTTTCTTTTGATTGCGAGGTTCAGTTATATTTTGCATAATTTCAATACATTCCTCATCTTTAAGTTGTAGTTCAGGTAAAAGTTCCAGCTCAATCGAAAAAGACAAATGATCATGGTGAACATGTAAGGGAAGTTGTAAGCGAGAAAGACCATCTGGCAAACGATGGGAAGTAGCTTTATTATAGATAATTTCTACATCAAACTCTTGTAAGTAAAGTGCCCAATTAGCCATTCTATTAGAAAGTTTATTAGTTTTAGAAGCAAAGTGTAACCCAACCAATGGTTGATGGTCTACATATAATTTAAAATGCTGACCAAATAAGTAAGCATAAAAAATTTGCAAGGAGTGCACAACAGCTAACATTTCCCGGGATGTCGTATCATATTTTTTCTGGCATTTATTTAATGTACGGCTGGTAAAAGCCACAGCATGTTCTTTTCCTTGGGCATCTAATTGTAGAAGACAACCGGCAACGCCTATGGAAGAAGCATCAGTGTAAACACGAATTTCTTGTGTAGGAGAAAAGTGTGCCAAAATAGGAGGAGTAGTTAGCATATTTTTGAGTGTAATAAATGCCTTTTCTTGTACATCAGACCAAACATATTTGACGCCCTTTTTAGTTAAATAGGTTAAGGGTTGAGCAATGTCAGCGTAATGGCTGATAAATTTTCTAAAATAACCACAGCTTCCTAAAAAGCTTGATAAATGTTTAGTATTAGTAGGGGCTGGAATATCTAATATTGGCGCTATTTTATCATAATCAGGTTCCAAACCCTGTGTTCATATATAATGTCCTAGGATTTTTAATTTGTTACAAAGGAACTCGGATTTTTCAACAGAAATTTTGACTCCATATCTTTCAAAGCGCTGCAGTGCCATTTCTATATTGTCAATGTGATCATGAATAGAATTGTCTGAAAATATTATGTCATCTATAAAGTTAAGACAGTTTTTCCAGAGCATACCATATAAAATAATAGCCATAGTCCTAGAATATGCTGCCTGCCATTGCAAATACCAAAGGGCATTCTAAGGAATTCCCATAAACCATCCCTCGTAATAAAAGCAGTAAGAGGAATAGATTCCTCTTCTAATGGTATTCCCCAGAATCCCTTAGCACAGTCTAGTTTGGATAAGTAATTAGCTCTACGGCCTATCCAGTCAAAGTAACTATTAATGTTCCCAATATAATAACTATCCTTCACTGTTACTTTGTTTAATGGGCGATAGTCGACAACTAACCAGGGTTCCTTGCCTTGACCAGTTGTATGGCCTGATTCAATGATTACAACACCGGCTCCAAAATCAGAATACGAAGGACGTATAATTCCTTTTTGATGCAATTCCTCAATTTTTTCACTTTCAAATTTTTCAAGATGAGGGGGTTTCCTATACGGTGCTTTTCGTACAGGCTTTGCGCCATCTAAAAGTTGTATTTTGTGTTTATAACACGTTATATTTCCTATTTCCCCTGGTTGTGCAAACACATGTACATATTTTCGTAACATGGTTTCTAACTTGTTTTTATCATAAGGTTTGGCAGAAATATGTATTCTTTTAACTATTTTACTATAAATTTCTTCATTGACCGTCTCTGGTTCTACTGAAGTTATATTTACAGTGACAGTATCATGTCCCAAATTGTCTAATTTTTCTAGCGATACTATATTTGTATATTTCGGAATAGAAATATTTTCAGCAGAAATATTAAATACAGGGAGCAAAAAGTTGTCAGAAAATTCTACACGTAGTAACAAATCAGGAATTAATAAATGATTGCAAAATGCAGAAAGGTCCAACGCTTGAATTATATTTAAGTTGTTAATTTTATCTGGAAGCTTAATGGGAATAAAGTTTAAGGAGTAAGCTAGTAATAAATTATCTTGCAAGGTAGGTAACAGAATATTATATACAACATCAGTAGTGGAAGTAATAGTTTTATCTATACAAGAAGCCATATTATTTATTTGGGGAATGTCTTTACTTTCTAAGGGAAGGAAAGGAACATCATTGTTGTTGGGTAAGTGCATAATAGCGTGTTCATAATCAATATCAGTGTTATATTTACACAGAAAATCAGTGCTTATAGTAAATCGAATTTAAAATCAGTCATGACGTATACATTAAAAATATACTTTTTAAAGAATGAGGAAAAGATAATTCTATAGTTGCCCATCCTAATGAAAATTGGCTGGAATTTGTTACTCCCACTACCTTTATGGGATAATCTAACTTCTTTATAGTATTAGTATTAAGGAAACAAGAATTATTAATGGACACAGAAGAAGCAGAATCTAATATAGTCTACCTTGTAAGCTTTTACCCTAGTTAAGGCAGCAGAGTGAGAAGGTATTGCTAGTGTGTAAACCATTAATGATTTAGAGGAGGCATGGGCATCCTGGGATTGCCATTCCGGGACATTTGTGGCCTCATCGGCCCACCCGGATAAGGCCGGTTTATGTTTAAAAATCTGCATTGGTTTGTATGGTGGGTATAGGTATTACAATTCTGGCAATAACGAGTCATTTGTTGATTATTGTAGGTATTCCTGCTTGTTAAACGACAATTGTGAGATTAGTGTCCAAACCGATTGCAATTATAACATTGAGGACCTTGTAGTTGTGGACGCTGTGGTCCTCCTATACTGGGGTAAATGACCTGCGCATTGGAGAGCTTCTTATAAAGCTATTTTGGTTCGGAGTATCATTAACTGGTGGCGGTTTAGAAGACACAGATAGCTGCAGGGCTGTTTATGCATCAGCCAACTGATCTTGCAGTTTTTGAGTATGTGCCTCTAACTTTGCATCTAAAGTGTTAACAGTGACCATGGGGTCAGTACTATCAATCATGTATTGTGTTTCAGCTTCTTGCGGACAGCCGCTAAGAATGCTTCCACCGTCTGTGGATTTTGTGGGTTAATTTTCTCTATATAGCCAGGACGCATTTTACGTATCATAATACGACATTGCTCCGATTCTGACATGTTGGGGTTATAATCGTCTATTAATTCTTTACAAGAATAGATAAAGTCTTCAGCTGACTCAGTCATTCGTTGTCTACGCGCGTTCAGTTTTTGTTCGGCTACTTCTTTAAATGCATTACATCTAAAGGCACGCTGAAGCTGCTCATTAAAGAGAAGCCAAGTCAGAACAGGCGGGGCGGGTGGAACTGGTATGAGATGTGGAGGAGGTGCACCGGAGCCAGCAGTGGCTGCTGCGGCTGTGGCAGCAGTATTTAAAGCTACTGCTTCATCATGGGCTTGCTGCTCTTTCTTGCGTTAAGCTATCCAGCTATAAAACCATTTTTGAGCTGTGCTTGTTAACGAAGTTGGTAGGAGTGTGCATTTTATATTATCAGTCCATCCGTTAGCTGTTGCAGCCAACCCGAAAGATTGCAAAAATTTATATGCATCTTCATCAGATCTACCAGAAAAGGTTGGTGGTGGAACGATTAATTTAGGAGGTTTTCTTTCTCCAGTAGCCATTATGTAACAGCTTTACGGAAGCTTTAATGTCAATTATTTATTTATAAGGTCGGTATGAAGTAGACATACGTATATAATATTATACGTATGAGATTTGGTGGTAGCAGATGACTGTAGTGTAATTTAAATTACGTAGAAAAACATACGAAGCTTTTGCAAAATATATAATGTCCATGTAATTAATGGGCCATTTTTAACGATAAGTAAAATGATAGATTAGAGTGAGATTATATAGATTTGATAGGCATTTATGCAAAACATAGGCAGCACTAACAGTTTGAATTATATATTTTTTTTCAATTACAAAATTTCAATGTGTTTTATGAAACAAAGAGCATTAGTAATTTCGTGTATTTATCATCCTTGTTAATAATAAAATAGGGTTGCGCTGTACTCCTAATTCTCTATATATGCAATAATGTAGTAATAATCCTGCAATCTTCGATCATCCCTCACAGTTAATGTTTTTGTTGAGGCTAATACACAAAATCACACTTGTTTGTAGCAAATGTGTGTATTTAGAGAGTGGCAAGGCCTAATCTTGAAGTGTGGCTAGTGAGTTAATATAGACAGTATATTCTCCACAAGCAGGATATTATATAACTAAGTACTAGGAAAAAGTTGTTCAAATATATACAGGTAAGTAAGCGTAAAATATAAGACTAATAGACTATAGAACTTGAAAGCATAAACTTTGAGTGGGCTTATGTCAAAGATTAGATGTGCAGTAGTACGATATGTTAAAATTATAACTGAAAAACGTAGTATCATAAGGTAACTTGTTAAGCGAGAAAGCATTCACTTAATAAGATATAGCTTTAATAAAATGTTTTAGCTAATAAGATAAAAAGGTTTGAAACGTGAGACTCGCATAATGCAGATAAAAATGAGAGTGAAAGTTAGGAGGAAAAGGAAACAACCCTTTTTCCTAGGTATATATGTATATGAAATGTTCCACACACCACAAAATATATTTTATGTTTGACCGTACTCATACAGATGCCCATTAATATATGTTTAGTTTACTTCAACGAAGTGTCGTTAGTAAAGTATCCAGTTCATTAAAAGTTAAAAATGGACATATATAAAAGGTGCTATATATATAGATACTTTTTATGCTATAAACTGAATGGTAGTACTTTGGTAGGTAAATTAGGGAAGCGATGTTAAAATGGGAAAGGAAGTTTTACTTTGGTGTATATCTAAGGGTTCTAAGGGTTAGCTTATTCCTTTAACAGCCTACAAAGATATAATATCTGATGTACTACATCAAACAGTTTCATGGGATAAGTCAAGCTAATCTTGTCCATAGGACTCTTAGAATATCGTTTGAAAAAGGAAGATGTATTACATAAGAAATCTACAAACTTTCATAGGAATAAATACAATAGCAAGGAATGTATTCAGAAATGCTAAATAAAATGCAGGAAAGCAGCTAATAAAAAATAGATATATATATACCTGGATACAGATGCAGGAACCCATGGTTTATATGCACGTAGTATGTGCATAGACAATATACACAAGGCATTCAATGGATATTTGTACATGTACAAATAGAAAATGGAATATATACTTACATAACGGAAAATCTGATAATGAAGATTTTTTGTTAGCAGGGAAGACTATTAGGTTATTAAAATAAAGTAAATGAGGATATAATATTTTTAGGCAAACTTATTAGTGGGAGAAAATGCGCCAGAGATACGATGGCAATACTATGATTTATATAAGTTCTAGTTCAGCAGGAAAGAGTCATACTCAAAGAAACGAGTTAGTTTTAACTAAATGTTTGGTTTTATTATGACTGGGCAAGGTTAAAATAATTTTACTACAAGTATATTATGGCCGATGAAATTCTCTTTTTAACTAGATAAATTTACTTACGCAAGAAAAGTATATAAAAAAAGGCGTATGAGAATAAATGGAAAAGGGGAATAATAGATTCCCTTTAATCTTTTGATTTTTGAACGTAAACAAGGAGATACACGTCGGCTTAAAAGTTATAAACTGTCCCCTTATTTTACCTGGTAAGTACGCGTACAGATATATGTTATTTAGCTTCCTTTATTTATGAAAATGAAGGTTACGAAAATACGGTCGCTTATAAACATCGACAGAAAAAAAGGCTCACATTTGTGTAGTTTGATAGATATATATGAAAACTTTTTAGGTAGGTAGATGGGCATATATTGTGTACATATATGCTACTACAACTGAGCTGGCAACAATATGGAGTTTCTATGTGCGAAGGAAGAGCTACAATGAAAGATCAAATGTTTCTGTCTCTCCCTCTATTTGGTTTTCTTATGTATTGAGGTAGTGGAGCATAAGGTACACAGAAGATGCAACAATCTTTCCTTTGAATTGTTATCGTAAATAACGAGTGCGTAATAAAACATGCTGCTAGATATTTGGAGAAGTACGTAGCTGGTTGGTTATATCTAAATATTCTACTATTATTTTACAAAACAAAGAAAGAAATTTTGTCATGTACATGAAACAGAAAATAACTACGGTTACGTGAATAAACAGAATAAACGTATCAAAATGCAATCAGCCTGACGTTTAGAGGCTAATATAGATAGTAATAGTGAAAAAAGATTAATTCGTATGTAGAAAAACTAAATAAGTTTAGCAAGAATAGAAATACGCTTGTCTTAAAGTGAACCGTAAGGAAACCGAGTAATACTTTGCCGGAAAAATTGTGATTAGTTTTGTATATCTGCGTTTGTTGAATATGTGAACATTATTATCCAAAGAAAAGTAGATACAAAAAAGAATTGGTGAGAAGCATTGCTATCTTCACAAGGATAACTGCTACAATATTTATATAACAAAAAGAGATGAGAGAGGGAAATTCTAAAGATTGCTAACACAAGTATATGATGAGGAAATTAGAAACATGAACAAAGTTGACAATTTGTGACACATACTGAATGTAAGAAAGGCAGTATTTTTTTGTGGTGGTAAATACTTTGATACACAGGGAGCATGTAACAATAATGTGAGTATATCTTTACTAACCCTTAATCTAAGAAGTTTTAAATACATCATATTCGCTTTCTCGGGTGTTTCTCTTGAACCTAAGACCATACATATACACACAAAAGCTAAAAAATAAAGTTGTCCATTTGCATATTATAGATTTAGTATGTATTAAATTTAGTGGTCATAACCCAATGAGTAGAATCTTCTTTAACTTGGGAAACAACTTGGGAAACATATCGCAAAATTTGAAACTCTTCCATTTTGTACTAAAAATGCACTCTTGCAACTTAAGAATCTCGACGTTGGTCCCACTAAAGTTGGAACACCTAAAATCTTCAATCTCCACCCTGGCCAATACAAGTTCTTTCAACGACATAAATGGAAAGTTCTTATCGGAAAACTTGAATTTTAACGTTGGGCAACAATTGGACCTCATGTAAGTACATCACCGGTTTGATTTTCGTGACACATAACACCTCTAATTCTGGAAGATTTTCAAAAACTTGTTCGAGCTCGAATGGTCCCCAAACTTTATACAGGAGCAACTTAATGACATTCTGGGAGAGAACACTACTCAGGTCAAACTGACAGTTGCTAACCCCAATGGTATTGACATCATCTCCGCATCCACCCAAGATAGCATCCGCTTGACGCAAGTAGTTAAGTACAATCTTTTTCGCTTCACGTCCAATTTTTAAAAACGTGATTCCATTGAATCGTATTAGAATATTTTGCCGCAAGCTCCAGATGCTCCTCTCTTGAGAAAGACCAGCATTCCAGTTTTAGGGTTTAAATATCAAATAGTCATGAAGTCAAGAACATTGAAGTTTTTAATAACTGCCAAGAGCGACGCCTGCCTCTCGTCAGAATCTACTTCCTCTCCCTTGATTTTCTTAAACACTTCATCGATTGTAATACAAGAGCCGTTGCACACGTCTACTGCTTTCACAATTTTACTATTCTCCAGTCTAAATTCTTGCAGATTCACTACCGCAATATGTTCCCCCGAAGACCTCATTTGTCCAGCCTCGTCCACAAGATCGAAGAAATTTGGATACTCCTCCTGAGATATTGGTGTTTGCAGTACATAGTAACTAACGCTACTGCTGGAGTTGATACTCATATCATCATCTGTTTCTGCACGCATGAGTGAATTACTACCAAGTTCAGATACTTGTCCAATGGATTCTACCTCTCCATTACTTTCATCCCCATCATTTTGAGCGCACTCTTGCCCGTCATCGTCAATATCGGAAAGTGTGATAGAAATCTCTGGCACAACACAATCAATATTTTTTTCAAAAGATTTCACAGAGAGAAAATTACGATTACGACATGCTGCTCTTTTTCTGGCAGCTATCCTGCGGTATCACTAACGTAACAGGTCATGTCAGAAGAGTTATCAGCTGCATCATCCTTGTCCATATGACATGTTGTCTCATCCAACGGCTCCAACACTACATCATGAGCAAACTTTGTTAATTTTTTGTTGTTTCGTGAAGCTTTAAACTTGTTTTGAAATCCAATACTAATGTTATTCTTCTCCAGTTGGCCCATTAAGACGTCACGCAGTTCACCGGTAGCGATGCTGTTGCCATTTTTTTCTTCATCGTAAGCACTTGTACAGAGTTCTTCTGTAGATGCTGATCCATTATCATCCCGTGGAATACCTTCATCGCCAACCTGAGACTCATTTAAAGTGGACATACCTGAAGCCAGTCTATCATCATTACCAACAACACCCCCAACAACTAATGCTCTCGATATTGACGTATAATTATCCTCGACAGTACCAACGCCTCCATGACCACTGCTTCGTCTGCAAGAGATAATGCCAGTCCTGACATTATTATCCTCATCAATTATCCTCATCGTCATCAACGCGGATGTATTTCTTATTCATATTCTTTTCCATCCGATGCCATTGCTTAATGCCATGTCTTTCCATGAGTTCTGATAACTTTTGTTGTTTTTTCATCAACATAGCAATGAGGATATCTTTCATAACTTCGATGGGCTTACCCTGCAATTCTTGACTGTATTTTTCAATCAAATCGTAAATCAGTGACGGGCTCATAAACTGGAATAGAATACATCTAAGCACCATCATGAAAAAGTAGGCTGTAGTTTCGTACTCTGTGCAAGAATTTGAATGCTTCCAACTAGCCCATCTAAATACATAATAAATGATAATAAAATGCAAACTAAAAACACACAAGAAATAAAAAATAACCCACTCAAAGGAATAATTGAAAAAAGAACTTACCGAATAGCAGCACGAAAGACATCAAACTGCCGTTGTTATAAAGTTTTTGACCTTTTGCACCAAGTGTTCATTCAGAATTTTCATTTTAAATACTTTAGCTGTATCTATGAGCTTCAGACATTCGTCCATTGTGATTTTAGATTGGAGCTGCCCAGTAGTGAAATAAACTAAACTAATATAAATAAACTAAAATAAAAAATATTTATTAAGCGACCAAAAACGATAACATGATAAAAATAACCAATGCAAATTTCTCACGAAAGAACATGATTTACTTTATCAATGTTAAAAAAACTTCAACGTTAATCACAGGCACTCGGAGCGTCATAACTTCACAGTCTCCGCTTTCAGCCCGCTTCCCTTGTAGATGCCTTTGAAATATCTCCGAGTACATGCAAAGATCAGCCCAGGACGCTTCTACTACATGACCTCCTTCGAGGACTACGTTGACAACAAAAGGCGCAGATTGAATGGCGGAATTTTCATTGTTAGCAGCAAGCGTTGGTGTTTCAGGGAATACTGGTGGTTGTACATTTGGTGTCTTCTCCATGTCAGATGTTAAGTCCATTGTTTTAACCGCATCAAATGATAAATGTATAGATTGCTAAATATCAAGATTGAAATGGAAATAAAGTTCTCAGCTGAAATTTTAAAATTTAAACAAATTCTTAAATCACAGTGAATAAAGGTTGTGGTCGAACGAAAAACAAAAACGAAGAAAATTCAATTTACCATTACTCAATTAACATAGTGGTCGCCGACAAAATTTGGAATTACACTACTTTAATTACAGTACTTATAAATACTATTATGCGATCATAGCCAACGAATTCACTACATATACCCACACATCACACATCCACTTCACTATGAATACATATGATTACATATACATGTTTTGCATATTTTGTTTTCTATGAAAGTTATTGCTCTGCAATGTAGTTTTCATAAGGTTTTCCAATGACAACTGCAACGAAATAATTCATATTTAATATATACAAACATTAAAATATGCAAAACAATTGGCTCATTGATTGAAAAATATCAAAATTAACAGACATTTGTATTTTCATAGACGTGTAATAAGAGCCACGTTAAGCGTTGAGGTACTGTTTCAATTTATGTACTTTTATAGAACACCGTAATGAAGAGAGATTAAACCATTCAAATAATGTCGAAGAGAACCATTTTGTACCTTATAGTAATGAAAGAATTTTTGTCCTCTGATAGATCCTCCGTTTCCCAATATTCATGTTGTGTTCTCCTATCTTTGTAGCAATAAATACATGCATTAAACGTAATGGAAAACAACTAGATGGTTGACAAGAATTACTAAAATTTATATATCTACCCTGCCTCTTTGAATATAAAGTTGTTGCTCATGCTACCGTGTGAGTTATGCGCCAAAGATGAAAACGATTTATTGGCTTGGTATTGTTGAGAGTAACACGATAAATTTATGTTACTGCTCGCTGATCTAAAAGTATTTAATATGTACACCGCAAGTCCTGAACAGTAGATTGAGTTGTGCTCTCATCTCTGTGTCCGCCTAAACAACGGCTAAAAATATTACAGTCGTTTTCGTTTTTTTAAATTCAAAGTTTACTGTTTATTAAGCTAAGCTCAACATACTGTGGATGGAATATTGTCAAAACCAGTCAAAAAAGTCAAAATTTTGTTTTATTGAAGTCGTAAAAAGGTAAATGTCGTTAATTATTAAATCGAATGACAGGCATAACTAAAGTCGTCATGAATATGATATTAAATTTCAAGCTTTGACGTGTGATATATAGTATCGTTTCATTTATAAGTGCAGGCCTCATCGATAATATTAGTGAACAGTGACTCTTTAGTTCAAACTCTGTGTCAATGACATGCAAACTAATTTATGCTCCGCGATTTTGACATCTGACATAATTAATTTTCGAATGAACTTTAATTAGATTTTTTTTTGTGTATTGTTTTTCAAGCTAAAAAGAAACAATGGGAGATTCTGGGAGAGATATGCAACTGGTAGAGCTTTTAAACGCAGAATTGTCAAATGGGTCCGGCACCACCGAGGAGCAAGAGAATCGAATGCGTAATATGAGAAATCATGTTGAACAATATGCTACAGCAAATGACAAGCTATTTAAGGAAAACGAAAGGCTTAACCTAGAACTGTCAGATAAGTTAAAGATGTTGGACACTCAGCAGAATGAATTAAAAAACTCAACTTACACTGTTGGCTACCTGACGGAAAAGGTAAAGGAATTGGAACATGAACTTAACAACGGCAGGAATACTCAATCTGAACTACAAAATCAAGTACAGAGTAATCTGGAAGCTGTAAAAAACGTGAAGCCAAAACCACGAAACAGTTGTTTAACGCATTGGAAGATTTGTCTAAAAAAGTCAATTTTAATTACGATGAAGGATGAATGTATAAGATTACCAACAGATAAAGTTTACATGTTGGAGAACAGGCAGACAGGCAACCAAGGGATCGGAACCTATGACTCTGCCCAACGGTCACAAACTCCAGACATCCGCATGATTGTAAATCAGTTGGAACAATGTAGACGGGACAAGAGCGCGTGTGAAAAGAGCCTCAGTTTGATGAAAGAATGTCTTGTCACCAAAGACTTTCTGAAAATGCAGAACTATGGATTGAATGAGATGATATCCGAACCATTATTTCCCCAACCTTCGTTGAAAGCAGCCGTTGGCAACATTATGTTGTTGACAGCCGGAGATTTATTGCAACTTAATTCAAAACTGGTTAGTGCAGAAAAAACGATAAATGAGATGAAAGACCTCGCGACCAGGGCCTATGCAGAAAACGAATTGATGCAGTCTGAATTCGAGCGTGTATTTAGAGAGATTCACGATGATGGTGTGTTATCAATTATAATGTAACACGTTAAAATAAAGCTAAACCAAGAAGTAGTTCAACATGCTAATTTTCTGTTTCGTTTTGATATAATAGGAAATAGTGGAATGCCACATTCATAAAACGGGAGCTTTGTTATCAGGGTACTGTCTCAAAACCACTTTTTTTAATCACCGATGAATGATTTCTGAACTCACGTCTTTGAATTGAATCCTACTACAACAGTTTATATTTGCGTACCTTTAAGACAAATCTCTTTCATGGATTTTAACTAAGCATTTTATTCTCCAATATAAACATAAACAGGGCATGAGTCAAGTATGAACGAGTAAATCCTGTAACAAAATATGTTAAGCGACCGAGAAACGGTCATAAATTAATTTATAGTATTCAGAGGGATTTACATTGAAAACATTAATAAAATTATATGTTATTCTTTACTTAACCTAACTGATTTTCAAAACCATGGAATGTATAATGATATGCGATTGCTGTTAGTAAGTATTCTCTGACGTAAATGTAAATTCAATTTTTACCATTATTCAATTTTCAGACTGAGAATTTTACGATTTATTGTACTTTAACATATATTTGTAAAGATAAAAGTAAAAACGTTTGAACCGAGACACGGAGAAGGCAACCTTTTCTACTTCAAACATTTTAAAATCATTTAGGCATAAATTTTCTGAAATGTACATGTCATACTTTTTTTCAAAATTTGAACAAAATCGGGCAAAATGTTTGGTCTTGTTTTGAAACTCAAATATTGAATAATGAATAGTGTTACAAATAATAACAAACGTAGATGTCTCCATAATATGTTATGTATGTACATTAAGTTTAGATTCAACTGCTTGCGCTTAATTACGTACTCCTTTGGCGATCATACACCATCATGTACATTAATGCAGTTATCGTGTTGAGGTTCGGCAATCCTTACACAAAAAATATTGAAATAACAATTAGATTACGATTGAGCTAGAAAAATTGGTTAGAAATTTGGCATAAAATGGTAAAAAAACTGCTATTTTCATTGTACAGCCAATTATTAATTAATCCACAGAAATTAACCAAGCAGAAAAAGTGAAAAATGGCCCACCAAATTATTTAGATATTACGTGGCATCAGTGTTACTATCTCTACTTTTTATGAAGATGATACTTGTTTTACTAGACTTTATGAAAATAACGTATATTTCTCTGTGGGCAAGGATTTACAATAAAAGCATACTCATTAAATGGGTCTCCATTGCTTTCGTATTTGGACAACCCAAATGCACTTTTAAATTTGATAAAGTTCCCAAATCTTCCTCTCTGTTTAAGTAAACAAGGCAGATTATTCCCTGTATATTTTCTGTCTACTACGGCCCATTCAACCAGC
>JAHZNB010005824.1:0-25661 GCA_027744295.1 Callyntrura guangdongensis
ACTGGAATTTTTTGCGCTTCGCGCAAACTGCTGTTCTCTTCCGAAATTTGAAAATTATCACTATATTTACAAACGTACACAAAAAAGTAAACGCGGCGGTTTTGCGGAACACGAATTACCCCGCTCGCGGAACACACTGAAGATTCTGCATGCCTGCCTTTTCCTGCTTACAATTCCATTATTTTTTATTTTCGCACAACCAATCGATCATCGAAATTGAAGAACTGCTAAAACTGGCAATACCAACTGAATTTACAGTGTAGAAGATGGAGAAACACAACTTAAAGTTTTCTGATGTACGTATAAGACCTGAACATGAAGCTACTAAACTTTATGATATTAGTGACTTCATCTTTAAGACTAACTGTGCTAACTATTTTAGAAGTGAACCATTAAATAAAAGAGTATCAATATACGTCAACGATGCCGAACTGCAACAGGATGTTTCTCCACTAATTGGTGTATCCAAATGGAACATTTCAGCTAGCGGTATGAAAATGAGAGGTTGATGTAATTTTTTAAATGGTCGTTTCTATTATTTCTATTATAACGAATTTGTATAAAGCTTGTCATAATTTCGTTATAAAAATTTATTTTCACAGCTGTCGGGAAGAAAGTATTGAATCGCGATGGCCGTCCGATCGTAAAGGCAACCCCAAGGATGACAGCGATATTGTCAAAGTCACCTGGTGAAGATGGTCAAATGGTTTCTAGCACACAGGAACCGCAATCTTCATTTTTCTCCGAACGAAGATGTACATCACCATCAGTTATTGGCGGTGGATGCAACGCCAACTCGCGTGGGAGGGCTTCTACGCTTATCAGGGAGGGAACGTACAATTTTTTATTATAGTATTAACTGGGCAAATAAACTGCATATAAGTGACTCCACAAGGTTTGAAATGGTGAATACTGCTTTGGCTTTGGAACTATTCGATCCCTACTTGAAAGCATATCGAGCGCGCTATGATTTGTTTTATTTAAAAACAGACAGTCACTTTTATGAAAGCCTTATGGGGTTCAAAGATTCTTGTGATTTTGATTTTCTGGTTGCAATTCGAGCAAAAGTTAAGTCATTTCAGGGTGAATTTAAGCATGTTTTCATCTCTCAAAACGACCCAGACATTCGCAATGCTGACCATTTCTCAAGAACAGAGCTTCCGCTGGGACTGAAAGAAGAGTACAGTGATTATGATGAAGAAATATTCAATCATAGTTATGCATTGGTTAATCTTTCGGCAATTGCTGAAAGCCATACTTTAGATGTGTTATGTGAACTGGTTCCAGAAAAGTATCTTGTTAAGGACATCTTCGGCTGTAAAAATTGTGAACGTTGACCGTTTTGCAAATAATGCTAAACATTTTATAACTTTCAATTTTGTTATTATAAAAATATATTTTGTGAATATGAATAAACTCTATTTGATTTGATAGTATATTACTACAATACGAATACAAAATTTTACAGAAAAGTAATTCTCTTTTCTCTTAGCTTATCTAGGTTAGAGGACAAGCTCACGCCGGGTCAAGGGCACACATATTTTCTCTGATCATGATTTCGTAGGATGATAATTAAAGTAACTGATTTTAAAACCAATTGTGCCAATTGAGTTTCTTATCTTTATCTATTTTCTATAATACAATCATGCAGCGAACTCAATACTTTATCACATGTATCAGTTTTCAGTTAGCAAATAAATATTTTTTATAATGTACTTACTTGCTGTTGTCCCCGTCGCCTTTACATACTGCTATTAATTTAGTAAACTAATCTCGTAATCTCACACCTGGGAATGGATTTCTTGTCATGTCAAGATGTTGCTCAGTTCATGCACTATATTAATGATTGAACTTGGCATTGTTAGATCTCCGAACTAGTCCGAACCTTCACCAGTACGTGAATTAAAATTGAAAACATGTTGACAGATATATATGACTTGTACTAGCTAGGAGCATCATTAAAAGCTATTGAAAAGTCACTGCTATGAAAACATTATGGGGTAAAAAGATTCTTGTGACGTTGGTTTTAGCAAGTGGTCATTGTACGGTGAATGTTTTCATCTCAAAACGATCGAAAATTTTATGCGTATTTCCCAAGAATAGAGCTTCCGGACGGAGTTTTGTGATTTATTATGATGAACAACTATTGACTAGTATGAAAATCATACTTTAAACTGATTACATACATACTGTGAGACCGTGGTTGGTCACAAAAATTGTTGTTTGGAAGTATTTACAACTTGTTGCAGTAATTAAATTTGTTAATTTCAATTTCTGTTAATAAAAATTGCATAATCAAGAGTTTACTAAATCATTACCATAATATTCAAACAGATTCAATCTTCCAACGTTTAAAGTATTTATCTGGTATTTATATTTAAATCTCGGCAAGATAAACTGAAATCATCAATAGTTCAGTAATAAAAATTGCTCTATCAAATTATCAACCACCACCTCACTCAGATTCAGGCTGGTTCGCGACTCGCATATCGTTGTTTATGCTTTCTACGCGCTACGGCTACGGCTACTTGGCTTTTGGCTACTACACACGGTGGTTTCATTCAGAGAGAGACCCGCCCTATCAGCTTTGGAGACCTCATCAATCACTATATTTGCATCTCTGCATCGACGAACTACGGTATCAGCAGTCCGTTGTAACACGTTACGTTTATGGGATTTACATCAGTTTGACTAGCTATTAATGAAATTAGCGTTAAATATTTTTTTTATAACTTTCAAATGCCCAACAAGACGATTGAAAAGAACTAACAAAACCGTCAAGTTATGCAATAATAATAAGATTGTTTTATTCAAAACGATGTGTAATGTGTAGTTGATGTTCGCTGGTAGTGTATAGGATCTTTTTGGAAGAAAATGTTCCTGTCATTTTTTCACTATGTATATCAGTTTTCTATTACACAAATGGCCGTGCAAATTACCAAATTACGAGCGTACAAAACGATTTTAATGCGAAGATTAATGCTTTATAAGCTTGAATGACTGCTATTGTCTAAAAAAAGAAGTAGGATGACTCTGGGATACTCTTCGAGTGAATAATGGTAATTTTTAATTTGATAACCCAAAAATATATTTTGTTGTTTGGCTTTGAAAATTTTAAAAGTATATAAAAGGTCGAGCACTTACACCAAAGTTATGTTAGTTTTGTCTTTTGTGTTAATTTTTATCCGGTTCCTTATACTTAAGGCATATTGTGACCTACTAGTACAAACGAATAGAAGCCTTGGAAAAGATTTGTTAGTTGACATTTTTGTCTGACAAGTTTTTGTCTTGGTTAAACTTGATGTTTGATTCGTTTCTTTGTATAGTATTCAGTAATCAATAATTCAGGTACCTATCTGATCATACGGTCACGCACATCTTTCTTGCGTGCGTCATTCGTGAAAGTCGCATTTTAATTGAAGTGGATAACGAAGACATGGCCAACTTTAGAGAAGAACAGGAGACGCCTCTCCAGTGGCAGCCAATTCCTGACACTAACTTTTTAGAAAATCTACCACCAGGACAGTATCTTCTGCGGGATGCTAACAATCTATGCTCAAGTTTTACTTTGGATGGGGACGAACGTAGTCTTCAACCGTTGAAGCCAGCCACCATACCGAATCAATACTTCAATAATGGAGGTCAAAATCAGACTGAGCATTGCCTTATTGAGCATGCTATCAAAGCAAATATTGCAGCTTACAATGACAAGTTGGAGAACTTACACATTAGCAATTTACAGGAGCTAAACCACCATCAAGACCCTGAGCTTTGTCGGAGGCTAAAAAATATGAATAAATTCGTGCAAATGGGATTTACGGCGTTTACTCCGGTTGATAAGATATATTATAATTATGATCAATAGTCAAGCTATTTATTTCAAAATCGTTAAAAACTTAATTAGTCAAAAACCTAAAATCTATTATAAAATAAAATTTTTTGTTCCGCAGGTACATGCAGGAAATGATATTATTTCCCTTTCAACTGCCGCTGCTACATCTCTCGAACAAAACGCTACTGCTGAATGCATGAAGGTTGAAATAATGGATGTTGCGAATGCAGATGCTATGAATAAGTCTTCGAATGGAATAGAAACTGCTGTTAAAGAATGTACTCCGGAAAATTCAACGAGGCAAACTGCTATGAGTTTCCCTCCTCCAGGATCAGAACAAGCGTGGCGAGGATCAGAAGATTTTCAATTGCAACAGCCGGTGGAAAATCCCGTTACAAAATGCAATGATGAAAATGAAGGCTATGAAAAAATTGTTCTCAAAACCTGCAGGGTTTATCTTTGTCGCTTGGAAAATGAACTACCCGCAGAAAATGTTGCACGATTGTTTCGCAAACGAGCAATTAGTGAGTCTAACAAAATACAAGATTCTAAGCAGAATGTGAAGAGGCGCCAAAAATACTACAAAACTAAATGATGCAA
The DNA here is from genome assembly GCA_027744295.1 of Callyntrura guangdongensis. NCBI lineage: Eukaryota > Metazoa > Arthropoda > Collembola > Entomobryomorpha > Paronellidae > Callyntrura > Callyntrura guangdongensis. Next base: position 4,433 of record JAHZNB010005824.1, read on the forward strand.
TGTTTAATACATATGATATTCCGTAACTTTCATAGTACGCCAATTGTAATTAAACTGTACTATTTTTGCGTTTTTGGTTCCCATCAGATTTTGCGGTATTGCGTTGTTGTTACAGAAAATATGCACAGTTCGACTAATAAATCAGAACTAATTATACAACTATACAAACGTTAATATTTTTGGAAACTACTAACTCTATGTATGCAACAAAATGTATAATTTTTAATCATTTACGTGTATTTACGAGTAATCGATCAACTTGTTACGATAAAATTATAACAATTTAGTAAAAATTTGTCACTGTAAATCTTGTTTTATGTGATTTTTGACTTTTTTACTTATTTATTTGTAACATGGAAAAGCATAAACACAATACGACATAATGCATAAAAAATTAGCTTATAATCTCAATTCTTCGTCATCATGAGCATGGATTCTATTTTGGCCTTAATGAATAAAAGCTCTCGTTTCGCACTCTTCGAAAAAATAACATTATTATGTTTAATGAAATTGCACTACTAACGTTCTAAAGTTAACTAATACACAAGACTACTTACTTTGCTTAAAAGCATGGTAAACGTTCAGATAAGTAAGGTGATCCCCGTCAACATGGGCAAATCTCAGTCGTGCATCATCAGCTGCCTTCCTAGCGTCTGGTGGCCTGACAAAGCATTGTGGAACTAAACAGGTTTTGAAAATTCGGAATTTATATGATTAAGACTATCACCAAAGTGGACAGATGTGTTGTGTTGTAAATATAGTTTATGCAAATTACCAGAGAGCATTGAAGTAATGGAGAGAATTTCATTAGAGCAGGAATGTTCGCATGAGACAATCAGTAATTTTGAAAGGAAAGGATCTAAAGGAAATTCAGCCATCAGTGCTCCAAGATGGGTTAAATTTCCGTCATCATCCAATGCAGCTAAGTAATTCAGCATTTCCAATGCCCTCATAAGGGTTTCTGGAGCTGGAGGATCCATAAAGTCAAAGTGCACCAAATCATCCACTCCCAACTTTTTAAGAGTAAGTACAACTGACCCCAAGTTAGATCTCAGAATTTCCGGGTAGGTGTTTTCCTGCATTTCTTGTTTGAAAGCTTTTTCTGTGTAAAGTCTAAGGTGACAAGTACTATTAATTATTATATATTCACTCAATTGTGGTTGGAATTGAAAATGATGTACACACACTGACAGTGAATACCAAAGAGCTTATTAATACCTGAAGCATTTACCAGGCTTTGTTCGACCTGCACGTCCCGCTCTTTGTTGTGCCGAGGCCTTACTAATTGGAGACACTAATAACGACTCGACGCGGATTCTTGGGTTGTAAACCTTTTGCTTAGCAAATCCAGGGTCTATTACAAACACCACGCCATCAATAGTCAAGGATGTCTCCGCAATGTTTGTGCTAACTACTACCTATCAATATCAATCATTCATGGATTAAAACACACTGAATACCACAAGAAACAATAGTTTTGGCCATAGCAATTTACATTTTAAAACCCTAGTCTTTCCCTACATTTGCCTAGATCCTGTAACTTACTTTACGCCCTATGCCTCCCGTCTTAATATTTTTTGGTGGAGCTGGATCAAAAATACGTTGCTGTAAATGAGGTGGCAACGTGGAATACAATGGTATACATCTAAGCTCGCCCATATCTGGACCTAGATTGTCCATTTCTAATTGTATTCGACGACAGGCATCTTCAATTTCATCTTGACCTGTCAAGAAAACCAATATGTCGCCTTCCACTTCCTCGCACATGTGAATCTGAATCACGGTTCGAATAGCTGCATCCAAGTAATCCCGTTCTGGCTCTGGGGTGTAAAATATTTCCACAGGATGCGTGCGGCCAGGTACATTCATCAGAGGAGCATTATCAAAATAGTGCTGCAAGATGAAAATAAACCCGAGAATATTAATTTTAGGATCGCATCATTACCAACGTAAAACCACGTTTTTCTCTGGAAACTTGCCTGAAACTTTCCAGCGTCTAAAGTGGCAGACATAATAATCAAACGTAGATCTTTCCTCTTTTTTACTACTTCCTTTAACACGCCCATCAAGATATCAGTAGCTAATGTTCGTTCGTGAGCTTCGTCTAAGATAATTACTTGATATGAGTTCATCGTCGGGTCTGTTGATCCTTCCCTCAGTAACATGCCATCCGTCATATATCTGGAATAATATTTTGCATTGAACTATTATCTTGCTTATGCCTATGCACATGCAGCACAAAGTGAAAAATAAATAATTGACAAACGAGACGTAAGTATAAAGGGGAAATGACAGTATAGTTTCATTAACGAATGGTGTTATGGAATAACGTCATCTATGGTATAGTTTAAGTAAAACATACTTTAAAATGGTTCTGGGCGATGTACAATCCTCAAATCGAATGTTATACCCAACCTCAGCACCAAGCGCCACGTCCATTTCCTCAGCCACTCGTTGGGCCACAGACATTGCTGCAACCCGACGCGGTTGTGTGCACGCAACACCTAGAACCCCTACTGACCTGGCATACTGAACACACCACTGAGGAATCTGTGTTGTCTTACCACTTCCAGTTTCCCCTACCAGTACCAAAATTTGATACTTATGTAATAACTCCATAAACTTATCTTTGTACTCCCAAACCGGCAATAACTGCCGTTTCTTCATCAAGTCAAAATGTCTTGGTGTGTAAATCATTCCAGAATAAGGGTTAACCTGTTCTTTCACTGTGTTAAGCAATTTATTAGTGTAGGCACTTCTACCCAAAGTCGAGTCATCATCCTTATCTAAACGTCTATAAAAAATAGAACAACATATTATGCCAACTGTCATTAGTTATCATTAATAGTACATCCTCGACAACAAACCAACTGCAGTGGTTCGTCGTTCCATAACTTAAAACTAATAGATTATTCATATTCATATGACTATCGCGTTTCAATTATTTAAATTTAATGACATACGGATTCTTGGCACCACGTTTTGGATCTGCAACTTCTAATTTTGGTCTTCGTGACATGCTGGAATAATTCAAACGAAGTGTTTCTCAGTTGTACAGGCGGGGTTTTAAACAAGTAGGCTAGGCTATTAAGTCAACTGTAAACGTAAAAATTATACAGGATAAACGGGGCTACAAAACACTCTTTACAAACTGTTACTCTGACTCTGACTGCTTGCACTTAACTACTTTTAAAAAAATACGAGGCACAATTATATAGGCCTTTTAAATTCGTTTTATAACTACACGAATTTCGTGTAGTTATAAATGTAATTTCGTGTCACGAAATAAACACCTCTAAAAAATATCGTGCTTTTGCTTTGGAATTTTCATACCCTGTACACAAAAAACTTTATCTATCAGCCAACATTTTTGCAATATAATATTTTATGCCATAATCGGCATAATCCAAAAACTCAAACCTAAGTTACTCCGAATGCCCCAATTTCCAGAAAATTTAGATCAAATATTATTGTAACCGGTGTGTGAATTCATCTATTTGGCTCCTAAAATCATACACATACACATCATACATTTTGACATTTCATTACGAATCCAACTAGCTTAGCTTGTGTATGTACTATATGTACCTAAAACCATTTTGTAATTTGTATTAGCGATTTTTTGATTGATACAGGCAGACTTGGTATTACTATTTCCGTTGCAATGGCGTGATAGGATTATTGAAAACAGCGGCGACGAGATAATAATAAGTAAGGTAATATGGTACATTTGTAAATTGCTACTACTTTGCTTGTGATTAAAAATTATCTCGCCTTTTTATAATTGCATCATAATTAAATCATTCAGAAAGAACGGACAGATATTCCAGACTCCAGATACTTTCGTGTTGTAGTACGTAAGTTTTCCGAAGAAAATGATTCCTGCAAAGTGGCAAAGACCATAGACCACTAGCGTGTGTACCACCACGATGCGCGATGAGCATGACTCAACCAAGATTTGATAGCCGCATCCCCTATCTACTTGACCAAATAGGTCAAGTTGGAATCTCATGAATTAAATAAGCAAAAGCAACTTTTAGCAAAATAACTGAAGTACACTAAAAAGAATAGTGTACCATGCACGTCAATTGTACAAGAGTTTCAAAAAAGTAGACATCACTTTTGTGTGTGTGTATTGTTAAGTACTTTACCCTGCAAGATAAGGACTTCAGTATGCAAATTCTAAGTACTTAAACTTGACTCCACACAAGGACCCAACCAAGGTGTGATGTGATGTTTGTGTAGTAAAACCTGTATGCTGTATTATGATATTTATTTTGTAGTGCATAACTCCCTTCATCGTCTCATCAGTAGTTAGCACAGCCGTTACAATATAACGGTAGGCATCATTCGGAGTGGGCCATCCTATCCCGACCCATTATCCCGAAAGTATTATGTACTACCGCCACTGCCACATACAAAGACCAAACACCAGACGAAATTATCCATACTGGCTGTAGTGTACTGTACTGGCTGAGTGCTTGTGGTGAGTTGTGATGAGCAGCATTGCATTGTTCATTGTTCCTTACTCCTGACTTGCACAGTGAACATGAATTCCGGTTTTCTCCCAAATATCAATGTTGGCATAGCTGGGCAGTTTTAGTAAAAGATGTACCAGCTTATACCCAGTAGTGCTGTGAAGAAAACGTTTTTCAAATAAAGTCTATGAACTCTGTTCTAGTTTTTCTTTACTATGATTTACTTCTTTATAGCTTTGCACACAGAACAATATACTGTTGATAGTATCTTGTTCAGAAAAATGTTACGTCCCTCTAGCCTCATCGACCTTGCAAGAAGGCACGGTGTTTGCATGCAGAAATTTTTGCATATATAGTTGCTGTACACAAACTCAAGCTGCGAGCATGTTATGTGGTGTTCAGGTGTCGGTATTTACATAAGTGCAAAATTTATGTAAAATAATTAGTAATTAGTAATACGTACAATATCACGTCATGCAAAATAAATTGTAAATGTTGTTTTGTATAATATGTGATTTTCATTTGGTACAAAAGCTTTTAATGTATGAAAAAATAAACCATGAATATTTTGTAAAAGTATAAACTTCAAGCTGTGATCCTCTTGATTTCCTCTTCATCACTTTTCATCATCACTCAATGAAATTCATATATTCCATTAATTTTCATGATGTCCAATAGTTCAACCAAAGCACTTACCCATTTGATAAAAGAAGCGACAAAAACGCAGGAGCGTCGAAAAAAATGTAACTCGAAAGAGCGCCTTTGTAAAAGAGTTGGTGAGCTATTTTGTTGATCATGCAACAGCTAACACAATGAATCTCATATCATCGTCATCAATCATCATACAAAATACGAATCATATATTTTTCTTCCTGAGAATGCAGTATAAAAATACTGTATATAGACATTTGGCATGGGCACAATGGCATTTACATTTGTGGAAGTGGTATCTACGCTTACAACTTACCGAGAGGTATACAGGTAAAAATCCTCGCAGCAAGCAGGTGAAGAGAACAATGATAGCAATTTGCAACTTGCGAGCTGCGAGGAAAAAACTTATAATTATAGTCAAAGGAGTAGTGGTAGTAAGTTAAAGTTATATACATTCCTGTTTACAGAGTTCGCTTCAGTAAATGCTTCACTAAAAACGTTTCTGCGTAGCATTGCTGGCATTGGGATTTCCACGAATTCATCATGAACTGAGTCATTCCGCGCAACGGCATATTCATACCATTTTAATGTGTATTTGTACTTCGATTCGCTGCGGAATCTGAATAGATGGTGAAGCGATGTGTCTATTCAGTTATTACATTGCTTTACTTAGCACTTTAACATGCCGTTCGTTTCGTTGTTCATATGTTCATAATTTCATCTATGAACGCCAGAAATGCGATACAATTTCCAGATATCAGCAAACCCAGAAAAACATTTTTTACACATGCTATCATCATTTTTTATGCTTTCCTAGGTTTATGTAAGCAATAAATGTGTATACACCACACCACAACCACTACCAACACTCTTACCCAAATACATGACACTTGACATGTTTTGGAGCAATGCAAAGCTTGTATAAACCGAGATATATGCAGGAAGAGTGTTTGATGAGAGAGAGATTTTTTTTTGTTTTTCACAATATATTGTAAGTAAAGGCATGTCTATGTTTGTCTCCAAGCACGAAACGTTTTCCTCGCCTTGAAATCCTCCAAAGATCCCAGAGAGAGAAAGCCCTTTCTACACTTCACTCGTTCCAATATTTGTGTTTATTTCTATCATAACCATACTATTTGAAATGCTACAAGTAAGATATACTGAAAAAATTACAACGTTTTTGCTATATCTTACTATGCATAGCCTCGTCAGTTTTCATAGCCAGGAATAGTAAAGGTCTTCACTGTGGTTTAAAAGATACAATACAACAGAACGCTGAAAACTTTGTGCTTTCGAGCTTCACTCCTTTTCTACACAACTTTATCCCATAACGAGAAGGGTGTAAGAACCCGAATAAATAACTACCGAAAGATTTGAATATGTGTTGATGAGATTTGCTATAAATAAACCACTGGATGACTAACTGGATGGTGAATTCACCTTTGACACATGCTGGAAACCGCAGTTATTAACCAATCTAGCTTAAACTTGGTATACTTTAGGGCAACTGTGCACCATAATTGAGCCATAATTGTTGTGCTAAAAGTCCAAATAAAATGCGGTATCTAGTTTTTAGTTTTTAGCCCAACGCGGTGTCACTGAGATGTCATGCTGACATATTATGTATGTACGTTATAAGCGTTGTTGTCATTACAAGTCTATTGTCCAAGTCTAAACCCCATCTTAAAGGGATCAACTGTTGCGAAGTTGCAGGCAAATCAACTTTGGGGTCAAAGGGGTCAACCAATTTGGATTAAGCTTTGGAAGCGGCCTAACTATCAACTATGTGTCTGTATACCGATTTTCAAAAAAATATATATTAAAATTTTTGTGTGGGTAACATTCCCACGTTTACTTTCAGGGGTTCACCCTTAACACCAAAATCTTCAAATTTATGAGAGCTAATTAGTCATAACCTATAGATTCGCGAAAACTGAATTTCATAAATAGATTTTCTTTCAAAGTTATAGTGTTGACAGACAAACACACTGACAATTGGGGCATGTCAAGTCAATCTAATTAACTACCCACGTAGCGTATACAAGCTCTTTCTTCGGTAGTTAAACAAAGTATTTGCTACAGCGTAAACAAAGAAGGTATTGTGCTGTATTGGTGCTGTGATAGGATAACATTTTTGGTAGACTGGTGTCGCTGCTGATGATATAACGATGACGCCATCATCTTGCGATCATTCATCCCGTCATGTAAATACGCTACCCTGCTACACTTTTTTATTGCCCCTAAATAATGTGGAGAGCTGCTTGACGCTTACAATATCTCGTTCCGAAGCTGATGATGGTCTATCTCTCCTCTGCTTTTTACACCCTAACAGCAAACGTACGTGTTGCGGTGTGTATAGGAGAAAACAGCTTACCACTTCATTCTCTTTCAATCACCAACACTGACACCATTAAAAATTTAGATTCTCTGCTTTTCCCCTTTTCCTAACATTTTCCTTTATTCCAATTTTTTCCCGAGAGGACCCTACAGTTACCAACACACGTTAAACAGTAAATTTGTTAGGCCTACGCTTTTAAAAGTTGATATTCCTGCTTTTGTTATTCAATATGGCTCCACTAAATGATCAATAGGCGATTTTCTTCTAAATTTTCAATAATACACGCGAGAATCACGAACAATCAAATTGAATAGTCCTATCCTATACATCTTCGAAAATGAACAATCAAATGTAACCATATAGGCCTTCCAAAGTCCAAAGCATCTCCATTCTATATTCTACCTTTGACGCGTGAGGAGCAAAGAGCTGTTGGTCCTTTCAATTAAACTTTCTTCTTAAACATTTTCCTAGTTCCCTCTTCCCCATTTTATAAATTCCTTCGTTTTCCAATTCAACTTTTACCTTTCCTTAATAAAGCAGAAATCTTCAAAAATACAAAAAAAAAAACATCAAATAGACAAAACGTCTACAACAACAACTTTATTAAATGTAGATAAAATAAATTTTCTTCATTTCATACCAACGCTTGCATTTTGTGCAAACAAAAAATGTCGACGGATATCCACAAATGGGATACATTTCAATCTCATCCCGAGAGATTCGAGGTATGTGCCCAAAAATTATACAGAACTTGTGTGATAGTGTGTAATTTATATAGCTTCTTTTTTTATTTAATATGATGGATTATTGTGATTTTTTTCCCTAGAAGAAGATGTCGCTGAAGCAATTTGGAAATCAACAACTTTCGAAAAATTCAGTCAAGTCTTACGTCCAAGAAAGAACATGGTGGCTATTTGGTCATCAATGCTTTATCCACTGTTCTCGGACTTTGGCATGATTGGGGCAAACCATACATACACAAACCACCCTATGAATCCAAAGTGGCGTTTACAAGACCTGCGATTCAACCCGTACATTTTGAAGTGGACAGTTGGCGACTGAACAAAGCGAGAAAAACGACGTTATCAGCTTCCAGCGAAACGACATCCCCATACTTTCGAATACGACAAGGATGTAGATCAAAAGCGCAAAATTTATGTACTACATCAAGACACAGCGTCATACAAGAGGATACAACCAACATCCCAGTTAAGTCGACTAAAGGAGGATTAGATGAAGCGGGGTTACGAAAGGACTTTGGAAAGCATCAAAATATACTTCCCATCGTATTTTACGACGCCAATACCATCAAAGCGTCAGCTGGACAACTGCTTCAGAACTGCAAAAACCACGCGATAGGTCCGCGAGGTGATTGTAAACCTGTTGTACTGTCCACAACTGGAAAATCAGAGTCCAAACGTGTACATGTGAATTTCTTAAAAAACTCGCGAAACTACGAAAGTGACCCGAGTCACTGTGAAACTGCGCTGGGCCTTTTGCCTATTCTCTCGTGCGTACTTCAAGTGCACCAATTTTCTGAACTCCTATTGAGTCAAGCCATTGCAATCAAAACTTTGATTTCGTATGCTATTACAGTGCGATTTTTCCTGGTAGGAATAATTCTTCAACAATGTGAAGTTTTTCGAAGAGGTGAAATAAAAGTGAATATAGCTAAAAACAATTGTGAAAATATTGATAAGGGGAGGCTGAAACCGAAAAAAGTCAGTACTAACCTTTCCACAGCGTCTACGCCAATTGTCTCAGGCAGTATGGCATACAGGGGCGAAATGAACCCACGTGAAGCCGTCTTCGACCTTGGGGCAGGAGAAGAGGAGGAGCAAGAGTACATGGAAGATGAAGAGATTGATGATGGGGAACAAGCTATTATTCCTGCAGTACCAGACTTTCAGCGTATTACAGAGGGAGACGACTGGAGATTGGCAGAAGACCATTTTTGGAACGATGGAATGGGAGATGGAGAACAACATCATCAAGTAGACCCTAACCTACAGGTTGATAATGGCCAGCAGCGATCACAACTTCTTGATGGTAAAAGACAATCGTTTCATAATTTATTGGTTTCCGATATTAAATGGTTTAAAATTTCTACTAGCAAATTTTTCATTAATGTTTTATAGAGTTCCTTAGTCAAGTAATTTGTGATCCTGACGAAATTGCCGCTATCGCGAATGCCGCTCTTGACCCTGTAGCTCCTCCAGATCAGGAAGAAATCAATCTCTTCTTGAATGAGGAATGGGTGGATGACCTGCTCCTAGTAAATTTAAATGCGGCAAATGCAGCGTGAGCGGGTCGTTGGGAGGTATCTACAATCTTTTTATATCGTGCTATTAGTTGAAAAGTGTTTCTACAGAGCACTATTAATATTATATTGAACATTAATTATCAAGAATTAATTAAGTCATATATGATAATTACTATTATATAGTCAGATTCGGATAGAATACGTATAATGTACTGTTCGAGTCATTCATCATTATTACTAGGTATTATATTCGCAGGCAACCTGCATTTTTAATGATATTATGATTATGGTTTCGTTTTAAAATCTCAGTAAAATTCATGAATAGTTTCAGCCTTAACAGTATGTTTATGTTACATACAACTTGATTACCACAGATGAACGTTGTCTGCAGATTATTAATTAAACACTTATTATGTAAAGACTACATCATTTCATAATTTTTTTATCAGAAAATAAAAAAAAATTAGCAGACATTTAATTTTCGATTTACTCATATTAATTTAATTTGTCTTAACAATTCTTTAATTTTATTGTATTATTACAATAATTATTGTTGTTCTATCTATTATGAATTATTCAGCTTAAATGATACTTAATATTATATAATTAAACACATTATCAAACAATCAATATGATTTAATTTAAGCAATAACAACGCATTTATATTACAGCGATTGAGTTTGACTAATGACTACAAGAAGAACAGGGAAATTGTATGAAAATGAAAGCAGATGCGTAATAATAAAGAGTGTGATGAAGAAATAATAAGTATATCAATGTGTTAATTTGCTAACTAAGGCAGCTTTAAAGGCTATTTTCCTTTGCATTATTTTGCATAAAAGATTTGAGTTCCATAAATGTTGTGATTTCGTCAAAAACCAATTAGACACCGAAGATTTCCATGTATCGAAAGGACAAGAGTATTTATCCATTTCACTAGGGTTAATTTAACTACATGCAACAAAATATTATACCCATGATAAAATCATCAAGAGGCAATAACATCACTGGTGTCTAACTGCTAAACTCGGCACAAACAATAATCGAAAAATTGGAGAAAAATTATAAATTGAAAAGATCAACTTTCTCATAAAGCATCACCTTTTGATACATACATCATATCACTCATATAGATAATTATATTCATAATATGATTAAATGATTAATTATTCGAGATTTTTTAGCTTCCTCCTTTTCCCTTTTCTTTTTCCGCTTGTCTTCTTTTCACATCCCAATTGTAAATTCGAGCCATGTTAACCTCTGTCACCGTGATTTGTTCACGAACATTGTCGATAATTTCTTGAGTTGCCTTCAAATTTGTTTCGGCTTTCGTTTTCTTAGACACTAGTAGCTGTTCCCCTTCATCCAAGTCATATTCTAGCATGACGTTAGCCTAAAATTAAATAAATGACAATCACTACTGGTAATTCCACGACCGATCAAAAGTCGAAGCCGAAACTCATTATTGAAATGTAAAAATTTAACTTACACCAAGCCATAATCCAATTTTATCAACCGGAGGAATTCTTGCTTTAATGTAGACATGGTCAGCCAGGCGGAAATGATTATTTATCTCTCTATTTTCATTCTTCCGCTTTTTCAAAACTTCCAACATTTCTAAGCTTTTATCAAGTTCCTGTATTTGATTTTTCAGTCTGGAATAAGAATGGGTATACATAGATATAGTCATGTTAGTCATGTAGTTATACAAAAAATTCAACATTTTTTTATTTTACATCGCAAGTAAACCATATCTGAAGTGACGCGACCAGAGAGATAAATATATATTCATCTCACCCCACTGGCGGCGGCGGCGACCTAACTAGAAATGTCACAACTCAGAATTTTTACTGAAAATTAAACCTACCTTCTTTTAGTTCCAACATTATTAGCCTCAATTATTTTCATTCGTGAGTATGACTCTTCCATTCTTTTCAGAACAATTTGTGCCTCGCTACCGTTTTCAGGTCTGTTCATAAATGCATCCACATCTTCTACAAATTCTACCGTTGGAATAGATAGCTGTGTCTTTTTCATGCCATCTCCCCCAGAAGCTTCTTGTAGCTTATCCTTGATATCACTCATGTCAATTTCCACTGATTCTTGTTCCATCTTCATAATACCTTCATGGTTAAAAACAAACAATTTCAATTTTACTTAAACACAAATCAAAAGTGACAACTAAAAAAAGATTTCATTCAGTTACAGGTTCGCTCTTATGCTGAATTTTATCCAGATGACTGGGAGTCAGTAGGCAGACAAAATTGTAGCCGCTAATTAATTTTAATTATTATGAAACACTTACTTACTTTACTACAACAGGATCTACGTGGGCTTCAGCTTTTCTCTTGGGACAAGTACTTTCAACGGTACTTTCTTGGTCACGAAAGCTTTCTCTACGGTTAAAAATCACAACCACAACAAACAAAGTGATTTTTTTTATTTCATAACTGATCATTAATCATTATACAAAAAGAGGAACAATCACTAAAAACTCTTTCGTTTCGGTTTTTCCCCACTATAAACTGCTGAAGAAAGCATCTCGCTATGACCTTCAAAGTGGTGCAAATTTTCCTGGGATGGACTGGGGCGACTTGAGCCTATAAAGCAACGTAAACGTTCCCTAACCTAGCAAACAAGGAAGCAGGGAAAATGTTTGCAGCAATAATAGCAATATATACCAAAATTGCCAACAACGGCAACAACCACCAATATAAAACACACCAATACACACATCTATACTTTGACGTATCGTGTTACAGTTACGTATGTTAAGTAAATACATGTAATTCCATAAATATCCATTCCAAAATACTTGTTCATTTAGGTATTCACGGAAAAACACTGAATCGAAACTTTCGATTCGAAAGTAAATCTATATAATAACATAGTATTATGTCGATAGTCGATGCCTGCCAACCTTTGTGCATTTTCTGCTTCTTTTGCAGTCGTAACGTAATGTGCCCCAATATTTGAACTTTATCGTATTTTTAGTTTCAGCGTTAATAAATTGGTGGATATCGACGCAATCCCCGTAGCTCCTTTGGGTCTTTTCGTTGAATTTGGTCATTCGTTTTTATGGTTGTACTAGTACAAGCACAAAAAAGTTAAAAGGAGTGTGAAAATCAATTTGGATTAAGTACATAAATGCTCATTGTTATACATAACACATGTCGTAGTAGTTTTATTCCTTTTAATTCCTTGACAGACATTTAAAATTAATAATCATTCTAAACAGAGGCCAGGATGGGTGGCTCGTAGTTATCGGGCTTATCAACCCTTTCCCCAGTGTCTTCACTCATTTCCCCACCAACGATTCCAGTTCCGATTTCACCAGAGTCCCCATCGTGCATTTCCATCAATTTAGCATGGTCAAATCGTGGTTTTTTCAAAACCTTTATCTGTATTTATATTAGGCAACGATGTGGAAATTAGTTAGTCATTCTCATTTGATATATCATACGTATAAGTAGCCAAAACACCGTGAAATCATGCTATCGTGAACAACCGAACCTTACGAATCTGGACATCATGAAGTGGATAAATACCACGACATGCCTTCTCAATGTCCTTAGCCAAAAAGTCTGGAACTGGAATCAACTTCTTTACAAGCTCCTTGATGTCGCACTCTGAAACTTCCTTTGTCATTCTCTTAGTCATAATCTTCCGGATTGCCTTTACCTGACAAACAACCACAGCGATAGTTTTAGTTTTTTTTTTAAAGTTTTTTATAGCCTGCATATACAATGGAAATTATACATCAACCACAAAATGGAATACCTGGGTATGTTGAGCATAACAAGATTTTCTCTTTGAATTTGGATCCTTTTGAGTATAGCCAATACAAAACACGCGAAGCAAATATCCATCCGTCGTTTTGACATCCACATTGGCTTCAATTAGAGTTTGCCATTTCTTGACCATACAACGTAGTTTCTCGGTTGTCAGAGTCATCCCATGAAAGTTGGTGAGTACTTGATGTCCAATGACGCTCTCGGCAATAAGCTTGAATTTCCGAAAGGACCTTTCAGCGTCATTGTCGTTTTGCAAGTCAGAGATTGCTACTTCAAAGACACGTCCCTTTAGACCATCAGTAGCGAGTTCTAAAAACAAAAAAAATATTCATGACCATATTTAACGGCCGTTTGTAACTACTTTCTACTCGCCTGATTCATAATCGAAAACCAAATTTGAATATAATTTCACTTACTTGCTCCTTGCGTCCTATTTACCAGCGTCTTGCCAATGTCACGTACTTGGAAAACCGATGGCGCCTTTACACTATACCAATCCTTCTTTGTGAAAGGGTCAACACTAAAGCAAGATTATTACAGGTTTATTATTGACTAATCAGCAGCAGACATTTGAAATGAAAACATAAAGCTCATAGCACGATCTTGAACGCACTTGTAATTATGATATCGTAAAGTCATACATAACTTACATTTTCTTTTTCGAGCCCTTTTTGCCTGCCTTGCTCAACCCTTTGTTCTTTCCAACTGCCATAATGGTTCTTGTCCTTGAAAACTAAACTGACTTCTTTAAAATCGACTAAATTGCATAAGCAGTCACAGTTAGATAGATAATCAATTTTTTACGAAGTTTATACAGTTACGAAATAAATCGAAAAGACTACAACTCGAAAGAGGCTGATTTTGCTTTGCCTTACCGTATGTAAAAACGCAGCCTTATGTACGCGGCTCCTGCTAATAAAGCTCGTTGATGAAAGGACAACAATAAAAGTAGTGAATTGCATTGAATCTCTCGGAAGGAAGATTGCAAAGTAAAAAATTCAATCGCCGGTTTAGTATGACATGCCATTCGTTCTTTATCATTTTAAATGAAATTCAAAATTCTGTTTTCGCCAATCGATAGATATGCTTAATAGCTCTTATGAATTCGAAGTTGGGAGTTTGGGATCATCACAAATTTTGGTATAAAGATACATAATGGATAGTTATGACGTTTTGCAAAGTTTGACCAAAAGTGGTTGACCCCCAGGGGGCGTCAAAGTTTCATTATCATTAGAACCATAGTGGTTTATGGCAAATCTTATCACTTTTATTTAAACTCTTTATTTAGTTGTAAAATAGGGCTTACGCCACGCTCTTCTCGTTTAAATCATATAAAGATTTTTTGTTATTCCCATTTCGGTAACTTTATTCCATGCAGATTTTTATACGTTGCCAACTGGGGTGGTGTCCAATCTTTAAGCAAACTTGAATCCACTTGATACACCTCTACCCCAATCGGATTGCAAGTGTCAATCGGATCCCTACTCAAAGGACCCCAAAGTGGAACGCTCAAATCACCTCCAGGACACACACTCAAAGCACAAAGTAAGTCAATCTCTGCAAAAAATTCAAAATAATCTCCGACTGCGGCAGGGGATGCTTTCATAAAGTAACGGTCGTCTTGATTTAGGCCCGTTATTTGAAACACGTTGAGAACGTCGTGTACATCAAACTCGGTAAGTCCATAGGGTAAAACTGCACGAACCAAGTTAGAGTGACAGCAAAAGTCAAATTCTTCTCCGGTAAGCATTTTATTTACGTAAGGATCACACCGAGTCCCTAGTAAATCATGACAGCGTCCTCCATCCTCGTCCACCCCATAATCAGTCAAAGTATCGCCCGTTATTGTTAGCAGGGGGCGGAGGTACGGAAGGGTACTCCAGATTCGATCAAATTTGGTGACGTGAGCGCGTTGTAGTTGACGTGTTCTCGCAGCCCACATGCGCTCTCTGGGGTTATGCAGATTCCAAACGTTAAGATCTCCGACCTGAGGGCCTTGAATGGTCAGAAGCCGACAAATCTGGCCCGCTTTTACCGTCCATGCTTTTCCTTAAAAAATATTTCCCATTAATTGTTCGTATGTCCAGTTCCACTCAATTTCGTTTCATAAATGTACAAAATAATATGCCATGGATGTGAGTAGATAATTAATAATTAACCTGTGCGTGTCGGAATTTCAAACTTTTCCACAAGTTTATGAGTGTCTAAGCAAACTGTTAGGTTTCCATAAAAAGTGCGATCAATATCTAAAGGTCCCCCTTCTTTGTGATCGTACGTCCAGGGAGAGGCTTTTCGTCGCTTATTCGATGATAGAGAATTTAGACCGTCACCACTGCTTGCCATGTTGATCAGTACTCCTTTTTTGGTCGTTAGTTTTTATTCCACACTGTTTGCTGTAAACTGATTTCTTTAAAAACTGGAAAAAGATGCCTCGACTAGTGAGAAAAGTATATATTGTAATAATCGATTTTTAGGCTATTTTATGCATACATTTGCTTATAGCCTGTAGATTACTAAGCTGATTCCAGCGAATTTTCTTACGATCTTCTGTTAAATCATAAAAGTTGTGGTTGGTGAATAGCTGATATTGACGGTTGTATGAACTCTCACAACGTCGCAACATACCAACGTGAAGTTCATGTCTGTCTTATCGATTATATTTATCACTTGCGCAATTGACATTAAAAACATGAATGGAATTGCTGCTGCAGATGAAAAAAACCCATCTTGTCAAAAATTAAATGTAAAAATTCTGTGACCCAATGTACCAAATCCCTATATACATCTATCAGAACTAAATACTAGCTTATGAAATCACACTAGGCTGTTTACAATAATAAGATGCTGTGTAACATAAAACAGATTTGGACTATGAATGGTGATTGATGATATTGATTAACCCTATAAAATTGTTTAGTCTTTAATATATAGAAATTTACTATGTCGTATGTATGTATATAGACTGGACAGATTGAATTAATCCAAAACAGGAATATAATGTTAATTCCAGCACTTGGGGAGTCACAGAAAAAAACTTTATCAAGACGAAGACTGAACGTATATTTTACTTTTTATTTTTTTAATACATTTTAGCGTATTCCCAAATACTGAATGATGAGAGAAAAGGGAGAACCTGAAAACTATGTGTAGGCTCTTTGAATTCTCTATCTGTTTAGTAGTAATGTGTATGTGTAAGGTAGTTTACCTAAATGTAGTATCGGTTAGATTCTTCTGTACATATGTAGTATTTACACAATGTCGCAAGCAGTAGTAACAAGTAAAAATGTAGAAATAACAATATGAGTGTATTTATATGATTTAAAGACTAGAAGTTTTATTTTCATGTTTTGCGGAGAAAAAAGGTACATAGGAAAGTATCAGTCATTTAAAATATATGCAGGCATATAAAATCATATAACTGCAACAGACTTAAAGATAAAAAAAAGATTTGTACAACAAATGCCAGCACTGTGCTCCAGCAGTGAACAAAAAAGCAAAATATACGGAACTGAAAATGTACGAAACACTGGCAGCACTATCAAAAAGAGCACGCACTGGTTAGTACAGCGAAAGGTAAAAATGGCAACTTGAGAGAAAGTAACTTTCCAAAGGGAAACGAGGAAAATTGTTTAGGAGATTAAGGAAGGAATGTCAGAGGGAGGAGAGGAGGGTAAAGGTAAGTCACTTCCCAGCGAATGTTTCACAAAAATGTTTTCAGGATAATAAGGATGAAGGTTATGGGAATAAATTAGAGATTAAAAAGGAAGCGAGAAAAGGCATAGGGGAAACTGGGAAAATGGAAAGTAAACATAAATTGAAGCAAAAAATGAATTTTTAACCGATGACACCACGTCCTCCACGTCCAAGACCAATACCCCGGCCAATTCCGTGAATTCCAGGATGTCCTGCGATTCCCTTGTTTACAACTTGAGCTTGGAATCCACCCTTGGGATCGACAACGTAGTGAACAGTACGAAGGACGCCATCAGGTTGAACTAATTGATAGTATCCCTTAGTTAAATGGCCGTCCCTGGCTTCTCCAGCCGATTTTTGATCTCCAGTGTGCTTGTCAGCCACTAATTTAACAAAAAAAATTATAATTTTTATAAAAATTACTTGTTTTTTTTTCTCTTTAAAACGCGAGTGCTAACCTCCATATGAGTAGGTGTACTTTGGATGTGCGTAGAGGTCATGATGGTGATGACCAATGTGGCCAGCGGCGACCGTCCCAATAACAGCCAAAAGAGCAATAGCCTAAAAATATGAAATTATTCAGAAACATTGTGAACATTTACACTTTTCCATATATTTATCACTTTACTGAAATCCCAATTAATGGAACACTTACAATGAATGCCTTCATGTTGATATTTTTAAGGATTATAAAAACCGCAAAAACAGTTACAATATTTTGCTTGTATTATGAGTCGGTCAAACTGAGACAGAGAACTGATGTCGAAATCAAAGTTGGCGTCCTTATTTATAGCCAAATCACAAAACTCTTATTGTTAGTTGCAGGAAGACTAACTATAAACATAAATGGGTGGAGGACTTTAATCACGTGTGCTTGTTGTAAGGGCTCTGCTAATTAGGCAGCTTGTGTCCACTCATAACTCAAGTCCAAAAACTGTTTACAAGCTTTTATTACAACAATTATTATTATGTTGTCCTTATTATAGTTATTTATTCAAAAATTATAAATATAAACTCAGACCCAAAAATATGACTCATTAAAAAAGGCCCAAACAACCCCCACGTCATTATCATCCAAACAAAACAATAAAAAAAAGTATAGCAAATTATATTGCATTCGGCTTCCTTCCTTCCTCCAAAACATTTAGGAAGAGTGCATAACGCATAAAACTCATTGGACAGAGACATTATAGAATTAAATTTAATTCTGCAGGACCTACTCATCAATATTATGCAGATAAATACTGTAAACCTGCAGACATTGCAAGTTGCAACTAACTAGTAAGGGCTACCGTCACCCTCCATTTATTTTTAGTAACGGCTAGAATAGAATAGCAAGTTTTAAAGCAAAAAAAAATATTAAAAATTCTAAACAGCAAACTCGGAAGCCGACGGCTGTATGAATAGAACGTACAGCGTGTACACGTACAACTATATATAGCATAGCATTTATGGTTCGCTGACTTTGTAGAAGAACAGAAAAGAAGTGATTTTTAGCAGTAATAAAATAATAAACTAACGATAAGTTGTAAATGGACGTATGCTGCAATTTAAATTAGCATTTAGCAGTGGTTTTATACTATTTTTAACAAAATAATATACATTGAGTCGTAATTTAGATTATTACGCTTTTAGGTTCAATAACAAAAGGTAATTAATAAGTGCACGGAAATTTAAATTATTGTTATTGACGCCTATACTTACAGACAATCATCAACTCTAAACAGTGATCTGATCAAGCAGTGGTCACCACAACTTACAACTTATTTATAAACTTGCCCTAAAACATGGCAGATATACATAATATGACAGTAGTGTACAAATTTGGATCTTTCGATAACAAATTTTAAAGTAAGATTTTTATCTCATGTCCCTTATCAACGTTAACCTTATCTGTTTATATCACACGGTATCGTTGATTTTATTAACTAGAAAACGGAAATCAATTGTCGGACGTCTTACACGGAAGCAAAATACATTAGAATTTTTCTTTAAAAATTTGACGTATTTGTAATCAAGAATAGTATTTGCATCATTTTTAAAAAAACTTCCATGTTCACATCACACTATTACACACATCGTCGTATATTTTTTACTCATCGCCTGATGCGTAACGATTAAATTTTTGATTTTATGTTAACTTATTTTTCCGGTGTGTGATGGAATTTTTTGTGGACGCATTCATATAAAATCATATGTAGTGCATTGCATTGTTTGAAAATGTGTGCGTACTGCGTACTTATTGGCACAAAGGACTAGGGACAGAAAAACCTACTACCAAATCAAGTTGCTGCAAATATATTCACGTTGCTTGAGTTTGTGTAGATCATTAAAGTTAACAACTTTTACAAACATTCAAACATTCAGTGCAGGTGGGAAACTTGAGTGAGAAATGGTTGATATTGTTATCTTTTTCAAAGGAAACTATTTCAGTTTCTGCAAATATGCACTTGAGACTTTCTGCAAACATATGTAAGTATTCATAAAATCTGGAAATTTTCCAGGTGCGTTCATGTGCCACCACTTGCATCTAACTAAACACAATGGGGCAATTACCTTTTAAAGTTACGTTCAAGTGCAAATAGCGAGAAAAGTAATAAACTCAGTGATGTACATGTTTTTATGTAGTCTATTCCCGGTAAAAATATAAAACCATCACAAACAGCCTGCTATGTAAGTTGGTTTTATTTTATTAGTCTATTTATCATTTGGGCAGGGTTTCTTCATGTCTGCCTGCACTGCTGGGCCAATGTTCTCTACTTCAACGGGACAAATTGAATGGGTTCGGTTCATTTTCACTAGGCAGTTGTTATTTGCACAAAGCTTCACAAAATAAACTTATCCTTCCAACTAACAATGTTGGATGTGGATTTCATTTTTAAGCGTGCATGCGAAAAATTCGAGTGAAACTTTTTTTTATACACACATGACAAATGATGTAATAAGCTGGTTACTTCACTCGCTTTAGTGCCGGATGGCAGTGCTGTTTGCTATACACCAATTAATTAAATGAGTTTCTCCCTACAAGACAATATTGAACATTGTAAATTTTCTGGCTAGCTAGCTGTTGCGTTTATATCGTTACGTATCATCATCAGACGACATGTAATTTATGTTAAGAGATGAAAAATATTCACAATTCACACACACACACATTTAGATATACACGTGTACTCTTTATGGGGCATTGAGAGACTCGTTGTCGTTCGTGAAATCTCTCCATTTGCATTTCAGTGCTTTTCCAGCAACCCTTTTCGATTCCAATGGAAAAGGGCGATCACAATATGGATAAAAATTCAACGTTTACTTTCGTGCGTGCACTACACACAACGTATATTGATCGCTTCAAAGTTCATGTCAAGTTTGACACACATATTTTTTGCTGCTTTTGACAATTGTATCAATATTTACCCAGTGGCTATCTACAAGCTACATTCAACTACTACTTTGGGGTTCGGGTTCTTGTTGTGAAGGTGTGTTTAATTTAGGAAACATGTATGATATTCGCCATTTCCCTCCTCAATCGAAAAATGTCGTCATGAAATATTAAACGCTTTTCGATTTTTCATCTCATATTAATACACTCAGCAACAACCGACTGACCAACTAAATAATAATATTTCAACGGATTCCTTTATTCCGTCGATGATGATGATGATGGCTGTGATGATACCTGACACAACATGCTTTTACTTTTTGCTTTTTCTTTCTAGCATGAAAAAAATACGTAGTGGTCAAAGTTATGATTTATGTCTGAATCAAATTATAGTATATTTTCCAGCAACAGAACAATCTGAAAAATAATTATTAGGTAAAGTGGAATTTTACGGTGATATTCCTTGGTTTTCATACGTCTTTTGGAATATGATTTGGCTACTATTGTAGGTTTTCAGGTAGACATTAAAAAACGTGCCAATTTTATTATTTATTTCTTTTACATGAAGCTCATTGATTACGATGACAGTCATATATTCATACGTAAATGTTGGAAATGCTCTGTCTCTTTCCAACC